>JACXSJ010001209.1:0-67951 GCA_014851325.1 Pentalonia nigronervosa | reverse complement strand
TAATCGGTGTTGTATCATCCTCTTCCTTGTCTTCGCTTTCGTCATTTATAGAAGTTACATCAGCCGGTGCAATTTTATCAGTAATTATCTGGTCAATGCTTCTAATGTTACTTGTGGCGACGTCCTCGTCAATTTCTGCATATCCTGGAAACTCCAATTCTTGAAAATCTTCGCTGCTTTTCTCCACGGCACTGTAATCACCTTCAACAAATTTTGCTTTTCGAAAACAATTTTTAATGACATCAGCCGTAATTTCATCCCATGCTGCAGATACGTAGTGTAAAGCATCGAGTACGTCAAGTTTTTTCGCGGGATTTTTACTTTCCATTTCTTTCAAGTATCGTAAAACCAATTTTTTCGATATTTTTGTTTTAAAACCTTGATAATTCCTTGATCCAGAGGCTGTAATTTGGCTGTTGCGTTTGTGGGTAAAAAAACAAGTTTTATGTTTTCAAGTGGAATATTAGTAGGATGTGCAGGACAGTTATCTACAAACAGTAAAATGTTCCTATTCTGTTTTTTAAAAGAGAGGTCTAATTGTTTTATCCAGTTTATAAAAATATCACCTGTTATCCAAGCACGATTTTGTGATACGTAATCACATGGAAATGTACGTACATTTTTAAAACAACGTGGAGCTTTACTTTTTCCAATAACTAGAAGTCTTAACTTTTGAGAGCCAGTAGCATTTGTACATGCCAAAACTGATAGACGTTCTTTACTTAGTTTGCCACCATGGCATTTTTCACATTAAACACCAAAGATTTATCAGGCATCAATTTAAAAAATAACCCAAACTCATCTTCATTGAATATATCATTAAAAGAGTATTCTTTTAGGCAAATATATTTTCATTCCATGCAGCGATATCAGCGTCATTAACGGACTCTGCTTCACCACAAATTTATCGATATACAATACCATGCCTTTTCTTGAACCGATCAATCCAGCCACCAGATCCAGAAAATTCATCAATATTAAGACGTTTAGCAATTTCATGTGCTTTTTCGGTGACAATGTTACCATTCACAGGTAAATTTAAAGTACGTGCTTGGTTAAACCACTCCAACAAAATATGTTCTAGTTCATCGAATTTACCATGTTTTATTTTTTGTCGTTTACAACTACCGATCATTGCACTGCTCTCAATTTTACTTCTGTTTGCCAAAATTGTTTGTAGGGTCGATGCAGGTAAATCCATTTCTTTTGCAATTTCTTTTTGATTTTTGTTGACACTTTTTTCATCGTACATTTTTAAAATGTTCAACTTGTCAGTAACAGAAAGAGCTTTTCGTTTAATTCCTCCACGATCAGCCATAATTTAAAATTTAACTCGAACAATTTACACTTAAAGAGGATAAAATAAATTACACTTTACTATAAGTCTTTATACAACCACTAACTTATGTTAACTGGGGCCAGGTTACGTTACATTCCGATTACGTGAATAGCCATGTGTACTGTGTAGTGTGTCGTATCTAATCGTCAATATTTATCGTCCGAAAACCAGTACTACTAACACGTACACATTATTCGTTATCGTTATTATTTAGTTATTATTAGTGATACGTATATACGATGTATTTTTATATTAATATAACTGACAAGGCGAGCGTCTTATCCGGGAACATAGAGCGTATTATCCAGAGTTAATTTCATGTTAAACGTTGTCAAAATCAAGGGACTCGTAAAAATGAGCGTATTAGCCGGGAAATCGTCTTAAGCGAGAGCGTCTTAAACGGGTTCTACTGTATATATATATATATATATATTACATTTTTCTAATTTCCTCGATTCTTTTGGATAGTATACGGCAAATTATATGACCAAGTACTTATAAGTAGTAGACATTATAGTAGTAAAATACTTAAAAATAATTATAATAAATATTATACACTTCAATTTTCTATTACTTAATATGAAAATTTAAATAGTTAGATAGGTAAACGGTCAAAATACCATACTAATAGACCCTAATTAGTTATGAAACAAAATAATATTAGACGTTTTTAAGTTCATCAAGCTCCTTTACATGATGACTGTTTCAATCTCCAAAGCGTTATGACTTTTTAAGAAAAACTTATTTTAACGTACATATATTGTATCTTCCCCGGGCGTGCAATAGTACTCAATGATAAAATTTAACGTCGTCTTAGCATACTTTGGCTTTGTTGGCTTGAGTCCACACGCTCAAATTGTTCTTAGTTCCCATAAATTTTAACGTCATCGACAAATTTGTTTTGGTCATATTACGTCATATGAAATCATATACTTTTATTTCTAAGATTTTGTTCGTTTTCATAATAATAATAATACAGTAATCCCTCATTATCTGCGGATCCTTTATCCGCGGTTGAGTGGGCGATAAAATTATATTAATGCGATAACATTTTATCGTTGTTATACTTATTCTGTAGATAATTTATTTTAGAAAATTGTAAATAATTGTTGTTATATCGTTAAGTATAACTACAAAACAATGTTTAAATATATTGTATTGCACAGATAAGCATTACATTATGACTTATTTTATTTTCTTATCTCGTTAATTTGTTCAGTGGTCGGTTCAATCAAATATGTAATTAAACTTTTTTTCAGTGGTTATTTGAATGAATATTTTTCATCAACTACTTTGTCAGTCGATAGCTATTATTCTATTATATTTTTTATTGCGAATTTAATAATTTAAAAATAATTTGGGACGTTCAGTTAAAACAATGGCTCATATTCGAGTAACTATCATACTGTAGTGTACCGTTTGGCAATAATACATATTTTTCGATAATTGTGGTTTACTTCAACAATAGGATTTTATCCATTCTATGAGTATAATTGATGTTCAAATGATATATTTAATAGTATAACAGTTTTAAACTAAATAATATATAATATATTATATTACAGGTACATAGAAAATATTATTTTCAACGGGCATGTTCGGGCAATACTGTTTTTCTTTTTACAGTTTAATTGGAATCGGTCTCGTCTCGCGGGTTCTAGTATTGCAGCATGTCTTTTTTAGCAAAGCAGAGCGATGAATAATTTTTTTTCTTTATTTGAGATATACGATCTGTACATAGGGGCTCAATAAGTATATATGATGAGAGTGGGAATACATATTGTATTAAATATTAATTAAATAAACAAGTTAAAAAATAAAAAAAAAATACAATATTTACATGAAACGCTTGATGTGAGAAGCCATCCATTAATCACACACACTGATGATTACTATTTACTTTTAATTTTATAAAATGGGATCAAGATAGTCACGGCACCAATTACGTTTAAGACGTCTGGGCGGATTACCAGGAATGGAGGGAGCTACAAGATTGCGTATTAATGGGTTATGGTTGGAAGATAGACGGCAATGAAACCGTTTGTAGTGAGCTTTAGTTTCTTCTTGGACTGATTTTATTTTTAGGTCGGTGTGAATAGTGTTGTTCGAGATGCAAGATGGGGCATTTAATAGTTTTCTTAGAGCTATATTTTGAAATGTTTGTATTTTATTCAAATTAGTTTTTTTTTGCATTATCCCAAAATTGAATCCCGTATGTCCAAATTGGCTTGATTAGGGATTTGTAGATGAGTAGTTTTGTTAATTTATACTAATTAACTTATTATATTTATGATAATTTGGCCTTATCTGAATCAGAGGATATATAGCTGCCATCAAGTTTTTTGATTGGAACATTTGGGGTTTTTGTTTTATAGATATTTTTTGTGGATTTCCAGAGACTACCGTCTTTGGAAGAAAGATTTGTTAAGTAACTTATGAAAGAATTAGATTTGTATTTAGCTAGTATTTTTTTAAGTTTATTAGCCAGTTTGTTATACATTTGTTTATGTGAAGAACGCTGGTAAAGGGTTCTAGATTTACGTTTTTCCACTATAATTTCACGGATATGGACAGGGATAAGGAAAGATTTAGAAGAGAAAGTGGGTTTGGTTGAGTATGACTATCTCGAGGTTTGGATGTTTGTAAGGTTGTTTACAGCTGAATCCAGATTATCATTCGATTTTAATTTGACATTTAGTTTAATTTGTTTGGTCGTGAAAGTTAAGCTTGTGGTTCCATTAAATAATTTTGGAAATTCACAACGTAAAGGAGGAGAGATATTCAAAGTTAAAATAACTGAGGAGTGGTCGAAATTTAAATCAAAGATATTATCAGTATTACAATAAATGATGCCTGGAATTTTTGCAATGAAAATATCTAAAATTATATTAACAATCTTAATATAACATATAATATGTTATTATTGCCAATGCCGTAGTCCTTGTCAATATATTCATTTAATTTCAATCCAAATGCTCAACATTTCATACCAAATCTTAAAAGCTCTGCATATACTTATACATCTGTTCAATCCTAACAATCTACTACTAGTGGAGATTTGTTTGAAAAAAATCAATAGTATGATAAATAAGTAGAGTTTAAATTATACTTATTGCAATAATATTCGTTATTTTAATTTTTAATTTTAAACAATATGACATTTTTTAATTTTTTTTTAGAAGTATTTAAATAACAAGGTTTGTTATACAGTAAAATATTATATTGTGTTTATAATGTACGTATTAATGAAGTTTAAAAAGATATGTAATTTTTAATTTTTTAAGAACACGAAATTGTTTATTTTTTTGTTTTATAATTCATTAGATAACGAAGATTGTTATATGTTATTTATATAACACTGTTAAATATTATTTGATCTTCAAATAAAAATAAAGTATTATATTTTTTTTCTTATTGACTGTTTGCTTGTGTGTTTCGATTACCTAACACAATAATTATGTTTAAAATAATTATTTTTGATTTATGATAACTATGTGTGATTACTGATTAGTGATTACTTAAAACTATTAAAATAATCATACTATATCTCACGTTGAAAAACTTATCTTTTATGTTATATAAAAATTAACTTACCTTAAAGTAATTATTAGATGTTCTTCAGCAGATATCTGATTATGAAATTCAGTGGTATTTTTTGTAATATGTGTCCGTAATGTTTTTAGCAATTCATCAAAATTAGAAATCGACAAACGATAATACTCAAAGAATTTTTCAGGATATTGTCTAATATTTTTAAAAATGTCCTAAACTGGCCTATTTTCTCACTATTCATATTTAGTGGGTGTACCTAATACCTTCGTTTTGCTTTCAGTGGATCTAATAAGCCTACTGTTTCAACCGCAACAACAACTTTAATTTTTTGACGATTCATTTAATCTATTTCAATGTATTTAATACATATATTAATTAATAATTAAATATTATATAACTATAATTAAATACATTTATTAAATATAAGTAGTATATTTACTTATGGAGTGTCAAAAAAAAATAAAATAAGTTTACAAAAATATAACAATTTTTACACAATTTAATTAGGAATTCAATTATTATACTAGTACCTATAACATTTATGTCGTTATAACCGTCAAGTATTATAATAAAATAATTCTACATAAATTACATAAGGTTTACCTCAAAGAGCATAGAGACGTTGTATGTGATGAAATTGTTGGTGTTTGATGAATTTTTGAACTAGCGGTGGCTTTTGGAACTTAGAATGCATGGACGGGAACGTATAGATGTGACATATTTAAAATTATTCGGTCAAAACACACCCGGTTTATCCGGACCTGCCAAATGGTGTGGCGAGACCCTAAAATAATTTGCAAATATTCGATATTTTGATCAATATTTGAACTTTAAATGCTTATAAGAAAAAATTGTGATATTATTATTTCATTTTCGTAGTCATTGCTGTAATCGATTTATATTTGTTCGGAATCCGAGTATTATTTTTGTTGTGGTTACGATTTTTAGAAATGTTCTAACATCTACATATACATAACTTTTTATTTGTTTGTGAAAAGTTGAAAAAAAATATGGTTAGTAAAAAATTATTTATAAAAACATTTTGTGAAAATTTCATATATCTATGCTTATTTTTTTTTTAAATCAAAAAAATAAAATCAATTTTATCGAAAACTGGTTTTGTGTAAAAATGTCCGTTATTCCTTAATTTTTTTGTGTTTTTCCCAAAGTTTTTGAATACCTATTATTGAGAATTTTTAAAAATGACCTCTTAAAAGCACTAACTAGACTCACTTTTCAACCAGAAAAGATGCTGTTGAAGAAAATCAAAGAATTTTTATAGTAGAAAAATTTTTACAGACAGAAAAAAAAATTAAAAACCACACAATATTGTAAAATCAATAGATCAGCTTTTAAAAATATAAATTTAAGTTATTATCCTGAGTCCACTGCTTCAACAAAATAATAAATTTTATTTTATAATTATAAACAAAAATTAAATTTTATAAATCTAAATTTAAATCTCTTTTAAATTATTTTCGTATTATGAAGTTATATTTTATTTTTTAAGAATACATACATTATTGTATATAATTTACGTTTATAAGAGTAGCTATGAGGTTCAGTTTTAGAAATATAAATTAATTAATTTGTAAATTATATATTATGTGTATTTACTATTTAATGTACCTACTTATATATATTTAATGTGTTTGTTGTTTGTGTATACATTGTTATTACTTATTTGTACAATGAATAATTAAATAATTGTATAGTTATTTAAAAGATTATAATATGACATTTCATTTGTAATAATTATATATTTTTAGTATTTATAACATTTGATTTAATTTTGTTTTTTCTTACACAATTATTCTTATAATTATTATTTTAATTAGTATTATTTTTATCATTGTCTAATATTCAAATAGTTGAAGACAAAAAATGTAATAATACTGCCATATACTTATATCTATATTACCAACCAATATTATCTACATCATATGATTAAATAAGTTCACATATGGAAGCTAAATATATAATATTTCAGACTTGGAATATAATCGTATATTTAGCTGTTTTTTAACAACTTTATAATAAGACGTATAAAATTTAAAATATTTGTAAAATACGGGAATTATTATTCATGTATATTGTATACGAGTTCAATAATCAATTTATATAAAATTATAAAACAATATTCATCATTGTTGTTCTTGTTTTTCCTTTTAGATTAAAATAATTATTAAGAAAAGTAAGTTCAATATCAGAAATTACTTTTTAGGGAATTGTCGACTTTTTTTATGAGTAATGTTTTGATAGTTTTTAGGGGATTTAATCCGATTTCTTTTTTTTTTTAGTGTATTATAAATTTGTAAAAATGCTTATTATTCGTATTTATAGTTTGTATACATTTGACACGCAATACGCTATATTAACACGGCCCGTATTTGCACATTAAAGTATATTTATATACACATCTCGTGTATGATGTGTGCACTGAGTTTCGATTCGCGACCACATGTTGTATCAACCGTTCGAGCATCTCGCTAAAAGTGCTGACGAAAATAGAATATTATTTTTTATCATCTGGTGTTCTGTTTTTAATATTTTGTATATAAGACTAGAGTCCGATACTTCAATCTATATCACCATTAATCAGCACCCACACACCGCATCAGTATAGTATATTAGTAGGGCGCAGATTTTTATGTAATAAATAGTCAAAATATGTAAATAATTATGTTCTTATTTGTGGCCAAATATATATTAAAAAAACGTGAAATATTTAAAAAAAGAAATTACAAATTTACAAAAAAATCAGTAATTTACATTAATTTAATTTAATTCATCTAATCGTCTTCATTCTTGCCTTCTTCGAAACAATTGGATACAATGTACATTTGGAGATTTTCAAATTTGAATGTACGGCGGTTAGGTCTTAAAATCGACTTGTAGCGGCTGATGGAGCGTTCAACGTCGACCGAGGTTAATGGAGCATATTTCATACTACTCATGTCAGATGGTGTTAATTCAATATCATTTGACGTATTTTCATTTGTATTTTGAAAATTATCTCTAATAGTTACCAGAACAGTCTGATAATAATAGGCGTTTAGTAATACTAATGGCACATCTCCAATTAGTATTTTTTTTTAATTATTTGATCAAAAAGACATATTAAGTTTTCAAAATCTTCAGACGACATCTTTAGAAAATTTTTAAAACTAGACCATAGTTCTTTGTTTAAACCAACATTATCGTCTTGTAGGTTCACTAAGAGTTTATTTACTTCTTGTGCATTCCTTTTTTGTAAAGTTAGCCTTACCCAAAAATGTCTATAATTATTTTGTTGTTGTTGTAAATTAATATAGCCAGCACCTAGCATTAATAAATTTTTGTTATCGTTTTCAATATTTTTTCTCATTTTCCACAAACGTTCGATTCGCTCGCGATATTTTGATGAAACACAATTGTTATGATTATTTACAAAATAAATAAATATTTTACAAATTGTTATTAATTTATTTAATCAATTAATTGTTAGTCAATTAACAGATAACCCACATTACTTAGTTTGTATTTTAAACAATCTTGATGGTCAGTTTTATTAAAGTCTGTAAATGCTACTTACTATTAGCATTATTAAAATACTAAATACTAAATATCTATGTGCGTAGTTCTAATTTGATGCAAAATTAAAAAATAATAATTAACAATTTTATCGACTTTAAATCTTTCCCACTTTATATAGTTAAATCGGTAGGTGTTGTATAGTCGAGCGAAGTCTAAAAGTTTAAAGTACACTTTAAAACATTTTTCTACAGTGGCGCCCAACTCTATTACTATATAGGTGTAGCAGTCGCTACACATTAAAAATAAGGGGAGAAGAATATTCAAAAAAAATTTTTAATAACTATAAGTTTTTAGGAAACATTTACATATAGAGGTCACTTTTATGATTAAATTCAGTCATTTAGATACATTTTTAAATAGCTTTAACTACTTTTAGCCTTGATTGTATTTAACAATATTAACAATTAGTATAACAAAATATGAAAATGTATAAATGGTTAAAATAAACCACTACACATAGTATAGAGACATTAGTGTTTGTTTTTTAATATTTATAATTATATTTTATATCTTTCATAAAAGAGGCAATAATACACAATATCGCCATATAGACGGTATTATAAAGATTTTAAAGAGACTCGTTGTATAATTTAAAAATGATTATTGTACATAATATTTGTTTAAATAAAATTATAAGTGCGGTCACGACCGTTGACATGAAACATCGTGTCTCGCTGTTTATCCTACTTCTCGTATGAAGTTACAAAGTTATAGTCAGTTTAAAAAAAAAACATTCCACGAGTTCAACAAAGTGTCATAATTCTGACATGCCAACCCAAACCTCAAGCCATCGATAAGGAGCGCCTCCAGCCCATATTCGGTAACAAACTTAATTATCGAAACGGTTTACCAAAATAGTACGGCCGGCCATTGTCCCGCACGGTCAGCCTTATCGGGCTTCTCCGTATCTAGCGACAAAACATACCATCGTCGTACACCATGCCAGATAATCAACAATCTAATACCGTCTCACCATTAATAATACAAAAATCTCGTCTACAAAGTGTGTCAAATAATAATGAAATTTCTCAACAAATTTCCGACCAAACCGACGGGTTCGCTGTGAAAAAAAATAAAAATAGTAGAAACAGTAAACATTTACTGCTCCACTCACCTAGCTCTCCTACACAATAAAGTAAAACATTTGTTTCATCAAATCGATTCTCTCCGTTTTCAAATTACACCGAGCCCTCGGAAAAAACAAAACGACAACCAATCAACTGAGATGGATCTAGAACCCGAAACAACTACACTTATTATTAAGCCACCTCCACCAATATTCATTCGCATAGTAAACGACTTCAATGCTTTCTGTAACTCCATTAAAATGTTAACCAAAGATGAACTTTTCTCATGCAAAAGCTCAACTAATGGCGTAACACACTCCACTACTTCAGCAGACTTGTACCGCTCAGTTATCAAATTTCTGCAAGATTCCAAAGCAGACTTCCATACATATCAACTGAAAAAAGACAGGGCGTATCGTGTATTACTGAGAAATCTCCATCACACAACACCAATAGAAGAAATTAAAAATGAATTACTTACTCACGGCCATATAACCAAAAATATCACCAATGTTCTCCAACGAAATACAAAACTTCCTCTCCCGCTCTTTTTTATTGACTTAGAGCCAGTCATCAACAATAAAGATATATTTTCGATCAATTTTTTGTACTACACAAAAATAAAATTCGAGGAACCTTGTATCAACAAATTAACAATAAAATGTCTCCGCTGTCAAGAGTTTGGACACACTAAATCTTATTGCAACCATCTCCCAAAATGCGTCCATTGCGAAGAAAACCACCTGTCCACCTCATGCCAAAAATTTCAGTCTTCCAGCAAAATGTGCTCTATGCAGTGGCAACTACTCTGCGAACAACCGGGGATGCCCAGTCCACAAGAAATTTCAATCTACTCCACAATCAAAAACAAACCTTAACCCTTAATCAATTTACATTCACCCAACATCTGTAAACGCTACTTCAATTTCAACTTCAAAATTCCCCAAAACGTATGCCCAAGCTACCACTGATAACGCAAACAATCAAACCAATTTTACACCCCCATCAATTCAAACATATCTCTCAAAGAACTAAAAAACCTAAAGTCCTTTAATCTCTCTACTAACTACTGTTATCAATAAACTTATTATTTCTAAAGATGATAAATAATCACGAAACTATTCTTCACCCAATATCCATCCTTCTTTGGAATGCAAACGGCATATTGTAATAAAAAAATGAATTAAAAACATTTCTTACTATAAACAACATAGATTTACTTCTAATAAGTGAATCCCACCTCACCACACACTTAAATTAACATATTCCTGGCTATTCAATATATAATAATATATATTAAAACCAACATTAGTCACGCTGTACTTCCACAATTCCAAACTACATCCCTTCAAGTTACAAATTTAGCAATTTCACTAAACCACGTTCCCACTACAATTTTCTCTGTATACTGTACACCGGGTCACGCTAATAAAATTTATATATTTTTATTTTAAACAAGGGCTCAATGTTCAAACAGGGATTTGTTAGCTTATAAAGAATGAATATTTCTTTTTTTATATAGGGTTGCCATTGATTTCATAATATAAAATGGTTATTATAATTGGATATAATTTTAGACCTATATTTTATTTTGGTCATAATCACCCAAATTAATGTGTTGAAAATCTGTGCAGGATCAGTTAGTTATATATATATATATATATATATATATATGACAAGTACCTATACCAAATATATTCTCTCCAATATTTATAGTTACAACATAAAATTATATTATTTTTTTTTTACCCTTTAATTTTGCTTAATTTTATAATGATCTTGTGGTTGTGGGCCACGCAATTGACATGTTTTGTGCATTGGTCTACTTGTATACTTGAAAAATGCCAGAAGTACAGTCTTATAAAAAAGTCTAATTCTTCTAGTCACATAATTTTTTTCGATTATACAATTGGAAATGTTGAAAAAATTAAGTAACTTATCAATTCATATGTGGATTTTGCAGTGAATACCATGGAATATTTATATTTAAATTGAAGTCATTATTTTAAGAAAATAAAAACCTATGTATTAGGCGGGCTGCACACTGAAGAAACTTGTTTTATAAACCAATTTAAGAAATAAATTTTATGAAACTAATTTCATATTTGCATACACCGGTGACACTAAAAATGTATAGTTTGGACAATGTTGTCTGATGAAGAGGATGTGTTTATGTTATATTGGTGGCTTCGTAACAAAAAAACGTAATTGTAGGTACTGGATTCATCCACTTTTAAATGATAATCGGCATAGTAGTTATGTAGTTGCAAAGGAATTAACCGCCGATGAGGATAAATTCCAAAGTTTTTATAGAATGTTTCAAATTACTTTTCATCGTTTAGTACAGTCGGTTGAACCACATAAAACAAAGAAAGATACTAACTGGAGAATGACTTTGAAACTAGAAGAAAAACTCATAATAACATTAAGGTAAGTAGCACTAAAGTGAACTCAAGTCACTATTCCGAATGACGTACGTTATGCTATTAAATAGTAATATTGTAGATTACAAGTCCACAAACGATATTTTGTAGAAAATAAAAAAAACAAATATAATATTGGTCAAAACAACGATAACATTTTTATTATGGGGATTTATGTTGTATATAACATAACATAACATAATTATATTATTTCATATAATTTATACGAAACTTTATTGTTAAGGCGGGCTGCATACTGAAGGAACTAGTTTTAAGAAACTAATTTCATGAAATGTGAAACTTTAATTTCATGAAACCATTCAATTGAAAATCAAATAGATATGCACACTGAGTTTCATGAAACAAAAATTTCTCATAGTTGCACAACCACGGTTTCATGAAACTTGTAAATTTGGTTTTAAACAATAAAATTTCGTATAAATTATATAAAATAATATAATTATGTTATACATTTTGTAAGCACATGTTCATGTTTTTATACATATTATTTATGCTTATAGGTATTTATCATATTTTAATATAATATATATTATATATTACATACACTATACATTGTATCTAGTATTTATAGCATAGTAACAATAGTAAATAGTTTTTATCGTACTAATTGAATAGTGTTTATATACAACATAAATCCCCATAATGGTTCGCTCAAACCGAAGCGGCAGCGGTAGCGGTATTTATCACTACTTAAATACCGCTGATCTAACCTAACCGGAGCGAAATATTTCGCCAAAAATTACTAGTCGACATTGTGACACCCATTTTAACACTTATTTCGTGATCCTAAATATAATCTTTTTTCCTCGTATCCTTGAATTCTGGAAGTGTCATATTATATATGATGGGATATTCTTTAACAATAGCTATTAACTGTTCAACTTTATTAGTCATTTTTATTATAAAAAATTTAATTGTAAACAAGAGAATCGTTCATACATTCAAACACCACGACGTTAGATTCAACTGCGAGGTGCAAACTTCAAGGTGCACGATTACCATGAATAGATATGTGTTTGATAAATATTAATATGAGTTGGGAATTTACAATTGATTATCGCAGCGGTAAGCGAAAAATAAAAATATCGCGCTCAATCTTGCGGTAACATTTTCGCCGCGGTATTAATTTCGTGCTAGTGAGTGCACTCGTATTAAAACGTATGGACATTAAATTTCGCTGTCGCTATCGCTACCGCTGCCGCTTCGGTTTGAGCGAACCTTAATAGAAATGTTATCGATGTTTTTACCAATATTATATTTGTTTTTTTTATTTTATACAAAATATCGTTTGTGGACTCGTAATCTACAATATTACTATTTAATAGCATAACGTACGTCATTCGGAATAGTGACTTGAGTTCACTTTAGTGCTACTTACCTTAATGTTATTATGAGTTTTTCTTCTAGTTTCAAAGTCATTCTCCAGTTAGTATCTTTCTTTGTTATATGTGGTTCAACCGACTGTACTAAACGATGAAAAGTAATTTGAAACATTCTATAAAAACTTTGGAATTTATCCTCATCGGCGGTTAATTCCTTTGCAACTACATAACTACTATGCCGATTATCTTTTAAAAGTGGATGAATCCAGTACCTACGATTACGTTTTTTGTTACAAAGCCACCAATATAACATAAACACATCCTCATCATCAGACAACATTGTCGAAACTATACATTTTTAGTTTCACCGGTGTATGCAAATATGAAATTAGTTTCATAAAATTTATTTCTTAAATTGGTTTATAAAACAAGTTTCTTCAATGTGCAGCCAGCCTAAAACCAAAATTACAAGTTTCATGAAACTGTGGTTGTGCAACTATGAGAAATTTTTGTTTCATGAAACTCAGTGTGCATATCTATTTGATTTCCAATTGAATAGTTTCATGAAATTAGTTTCTTAAAACTAATTTCTTCAGTGTGCAGCCCACCTTAAATATAATTTTTTTTTTTAAGACTACTCTACTGAGTAAATCTATTATAATTTAAAATCGTGATAATTTTATTGAATATATAAACATAACATAAATAATCAAGTAGAAAATATAAATAAGCATTTCTTACAATAAAATCTTTATTTTGATGAACCATCTTTTAATGTAATTGTTCTATTAAACACTAACTTAGTATCATCAGAATCCAAATCCACACAAAAATATCCTAATCTTTCAAATTGATAATTCTTTAAAACTGGTGATTTTAATATGTGTTTATCAGCAAAAGCGTTGACTATTTTTAATGAATTTGAATTAATATCTGTAAGATAACCGTTTGGCACTTGATTAGTGTCTTCTGGATTTTTATGCATAAATAATCGATCATACAATCTGACTTCAATCTCCACAGGATTTGAAACCCAATGTATAAATGCTTTAGGTTTTGGTGCAGTTTTAACATCTGTTGCTACAACATGTATTTCTTTTATTGTTACCCCAGTAGTTATCACCTCAATTACTTTAATCACAATTCCTGCATGTCTTAAACCGACAGTTTGGTCAATAGTTAAACGGCGATAATCTTTATCCATACTTTGACTAAAATCACAGGATTCAATGTATAAAACTGATGATAAAACAACATTGTGCCAACCTTTGTCCGGATCATTAGGAAAATCAGGAACACTTAAAGAATATGGCTTATTTAATTCATCAAAGTTGGTAATTATTATTTTCAAAGGTTCTAGGACAACCATAGTTCTAGACGCTGTAATATTTAGATAATCTTGAACTTCAGATTCGAGCATTTGTGGATCAACAATAGCTTGAGCTCCAGTTACACCCATCTGAGCACAAAATGAGTTTATAGATTCTGCAGGAAAGCCTCTACGTCGCAATGCAGATAATGTAAACAACCTAGGGTCGTCCCAATCATTAACAATTTTATTTTCAATTAATTTACCAATTTTTCTTTTTGATACAACCGTATAGTTCATATTAAGTCTACCATATTCCCATTGTACAGGGCAATAAAGATCGAGGGAATTGCACAGCCAATAATAAGTAGATCTTCGATTTTGAAATTCTTTAGTACAAAGAGAATGTGTAATATTTTCAATAGAATCACAAAGACAATGAGTATAATCATATGTAGGATATATACACCATTTGTCTTTAGTACGATGGTGTGGTAAAAATTTGATTCGATAGGCAACAGGATCTTGTTTGCCTTCTTCAAGAGTGACTTTCATTCTCAATGTAGCTTCTCCTTCGTCAAAAATTCCATTTTTCATATCATTAAGTAAAGTTAGATTTTCCTCGACTGGGCGATTACGCCACGGGGACAGTGGTGGATTAAATCCTTGCATGTCTTGTTGTTTTTGATGACAGACATAAGCCAATCCTTTTATTGTTAAAGCAACAGCCCAATCATAGAGTTGATCAAAATAGTCTGAAGAATGGGTGATTCTATGAGGTTTATAGCCTAACCATTCCACCATTTCCCTGATACCTGTAAAATATTTTTCTTCTTCTTTTTCTGGATTTGTATCATCATACCTAGAAGTACATACAAAATTAGTAAAACAACACTAACTCAATTAATAATATAATTTTAGTCTTAACCTGAGAATACATTCTCCATTAGAAGCTTTAGCAAATCCAAAATTTATATTGATGGCCTTAGCATGACCAATGTGTAAAATTCCATTAGGTTCTGGAGGGAATCTAGTAATAACTTTGCCACTAGTTTCTTTTAAATGTTGTGCTAATAATTTTTCTGTATTCTTCGTAATAACATAACCATCAGTTTTAAAATTTTCTCCGGGTTTATGGAAGTCCACTTTACTCATTAACTCTTCAATAGACAGTGGTCTATAAACAAGAGTCTTCTTTTCTATAGGTTTGATTTCTTTGATTTTTTTCTGCTTTTGAACAGGTGCTAAATCAGCTTCAGTTTTAGCACCTAAAATATTTAAAATTTGATTGTCAACTATATCTTTTATTGCTTTTCCATCAGCCCACACTAGTTGTTTTCTAACTTCTTGCATTAGACCACCAGTGTTAAACTTATATCTTTTCTGAATTAATTCATTCTTGTTCTGAGATATAATGTTTTCGACTGTTTGCTTTATTTGGTCAATAGTTATAACAATACCAACCCCACATGCTTTATCTAACTCAAATAAATCTAATTTTTCAGATATTAATGAGCGTAAGTACTCCAAACTACAATCTATTCTTTGTGGTGTGTCTAATTTGTTTTCAAATATATATAAGTCAATAAGACCTACATACTTAAAGTCTTGACTTTTTAACTTAGAAGCTAGATGGTACAATAAAGTACCATAATTAGTTAACGGTTGATCTGTTTTTGGAAATTCATTAATGACTTTTTTTAAATTGGAAGTCAAATTTTTATTTTTTAATGTTTCTTTAGCTTTAGCTTCAGAAAGGCCAATAGACACAAACAATTCCAAATCAGACATTTTTAATATCTGAAAAAAAAATGTATTTTAAAACAGAATAATAATAAATAATATTTATTCATAACTTTTACCAATATCTATTTCAAGACTTTGAATATCTTTTGTTCTAATCAGAGCACTTGAAACAATTCCTATTGGAGTATGTAAATCTTCAACAGCAATATGGTTGTAGGCTCCAGTAGTTGCAACAAATGTAGCTTTCACTTTAGAGTTATCATATAAGATGATGGTACAAGATTTACCTAAAACATTTAATGTTGTATATTAATATTATGTAACTATTGGAGCTGTATAAAAACTTTATGTTTATATGATATTTATGTTCCAAATATTCATCAAAATGAAACAGACATTTATCTGAAGAAATAAATATTACCTAACCTAATCATAGGTACATACACAATAGTTATAATGTATAAACTATTTTACTAAGACCCATAAGCTATTTTAAAGAAGCTCAGTGACGTGTCATGCATCAAAGTGCTTACACTTGATAGATTTATCCTAATAGGTCTTTTTTAAATAAGTATACATCAAAAGAAATCTAATAAACATAACATTTTAAATAATACTAAATAAATTGTATTGATAACACATCTGTATTAGTGTTCAATTGTTGTTCTAAAAATAAAACTATTTCATACACGCGCCATGATATTAAAATATTCAGTCAATGATAGTGTACAATTACATCGGACTTCACATATGTCATCACTAGGACTGTGCGATTATTTTTTTCTACATTAATCGATTATTTGTATAATTTTTTATTATAATCAATTAATCAAATATTTTGAGAGTATAGTACGATTATTAATTGATCAATAAATAATCAAATTCTCGAATATAGTAATCGATTAAACGAATAATTGCCGTATTATAATTTACAATCGAATACTCAATAATGTTGTAATAATAATAGGTAATATTTCTTTCTATTGTTCTCTGTTTTGATTCAGTAGTTCAGTGTTCAGTCGCAATAAATAATACAAACACAATATTTTAAGAGTATCCACTCCTTTTTGCTAGACATATTTTTTTAGGTAAATACTAAAAACTTAAGACTTATTCAACATATGCTTAAATGCAGATATAAATTCAACATCATGAATTTAAGATTGGTATTCGTCTTTCAAGTTTTAACACCTCCTTTTATAATTATATTTTCATGTTTGTCTATTTTGTTATTTTAATAATAAATAATAATCGATTAAAAAATGCTCGATAATTTGATTATTCGATTAACTGATTATTTATCATTCGTTAAAAAAATTCGAATAATCGATTAATAAAAATAATCACACAGCCCTAGTTACCACCATGAATGATGAAATGAATTTATGTGCGCAAGTGTGTACTGTGTAGGCGATTGCAATTATTCCTTTTCTTAATTTTAAATGTGGTTATTGTCTGACACCCTATAATTTAATGATTTTTTTTTACACAATAATAAAAAATGATTATTATAGGCCTGGTCTATGAGTATGAGGTCTATGCCTAATATACAGTTATATATATATAAATAAAAATAAATTTGATAGAAAATGTATAGAAATAAATAAGAAATAGCTAATACCTAGATAGTATACACATTAGTTTAAAGTGAATCGATATCATGAAAATATAACATTAATTATTATATTTAGGTACAAGTTTAGGTATAAGTATAAATATATTTGCAACAAAAGTTGAATTGACTATCGAGTAATTTGTATATAAGAACTTTTCTAAGCAGAATATCTTAAGCTCTAAAGAACTAAGAAAATTTCAAAACTTTGACTTTTATTAAATGTATAATATACTTCTAAAAAATACATCTTTAGCAGCGTCGAATAATTTAAAATACAACAAGTAGATAAAACAATTCATAACAGAAAATTCTATAATTTTATGTGATTATCTACTATAGTCTATAAGTCAATAACTATAACTATGACTTCTATAGCTCTATAATAAACCTACCATGAAACATGATTTAATTTAATTTTATTATATAAAATAGATTTTAATAGATCAACTATAAGTATATTGAATAATAACTACACGGATCATAATAAAAAAGAAAAAGTACTTGCCTTCGAGTTTTGAGATTACACCAAGGAATCGTTTTCTTAAAAAACTGGCTGCGATCTGCTCACGATCGTCCATAAAAGATTTACAGTAAACAATTTATAGGTCAAATTATTGAAAGCCTTGTGCGAAACGGAATGTGCCGATGTGGTCACTGGTTATGTGGACTATTATCTTATTTTTATATGACTATTATCACTACAGCCGTCGGTTATTGTAAACGTACGCGAAAACGGTTCTCACTTTTATAGGGCTCAACTTTCCTTCCGTTTCCATTCATCTGATAAACAATAGAGTGATACCCGGTCGTCTCACCTATCAGTCTGCTTGCAGCACAGAACAATATAGAAGTGACCTTAGATCATAAAATACAGCATAATATGATAATTACTGGAAGTCACCATTCGACGACTCGCAAGTCAGTGTTGATTGTCTGCGCCCTGTGGTACTCAGCTGCGTGGGCGGCAGGCACTTGTATGAAGGTAGTAACGGAGCTCTTTGAAGCGTATACCCGCTACACCTTCACCATTAAATATTAACTATATATAACATTATTCAACAGCAGTCGGCAATAATTTTATCACATTAATTAATGATCACAGATATCCTATATTCTATATAATCCATACCACGATTTAAGATATACCTTAAATCGTGTTCTATACTATACTACAACTGATAGAAATCTGTATTAATAATATATTTATATTATACTGACAACCTCGACAAAGTAATATAATAATACTTATTCAATATTATATTAACGCTTTAATGTGATATTAGGTGTTATGATCTATGGTTATTGGTTATAGTAGACGACATATACAGAATATATTTTCTCTCTCTGTGTGGTAGACTCATAGAGTATTACTCTATGGGTAGATTACCATTTATTGTACTAGTATTTATAATCAATGGTACTACTTGGTACTTTGGTAATACATGAATACAGTTGTAGTAAAAGGAGGCCGGGCCGTATTAAAAAGCTGATAATATTATTATTAATGTTTACTATTTACTGTTCATTCAAAATTTAAATTATTTAAAAATGTTATTGCTGTTCAAACGCTTGACTAACGATGACACTATGACAAATTTTAAAATCCTATTGGCTTTTTTTACATAATTATTCATTATAAGGACAATGTTTCACCACAGATTGTGTGATTTTCATATAATCTTATATCTGTGTACTCGCACACCAACTTACCGCGTTTATCACGCGACCAATCGCGCGGAGAGAAACAAACGAAACAGATACGTTCCCAACTTTGACGGCTCGCCCATATCAACAACAATATTATTATATATATTTCTTATTTTATTCAACTTATAAGTATAACAAAATTAATAATAATAATTGTATATTATATTTAATATATTCCAAACGCAATTAATGCTTTGTTTACTATACAAATACCGTAATGTAACATATTTAAATTCTTAATTGTAAATGATTAATTAATTTTTACACGTATTAAATTAAATCAGTGACTAATATACATTTGAGTTGTGAAGTAAGTGAATTTAATCAAATAGAATATATTTTATGGATTCTTACAATAACCTTATATCTACCTAGTTAAAAGCTACTTATCCATTATGTTAGATATATGTTTGGAAAATTGTAATTTATGATTATGGTATAGAACTAAAATTATTTCCTTATCATTCCAATGAACCTTTTCTGAAATACCTATATAGTACTTTGTATCTTCTATTTATAAAATATTTCTATTAATGTTTACCAATTTTAAGTTACTCAATTATTAGTATAATAATACTTATGAAACATTAATCGTTGTTCATCTTAAAAAATAGTAGACATTGACATTGTAAGTTATTGCACTAATTATGCCATATATTTATTTAAAATAATTTCCTATAATACTTGGAGAATAATATTTATATATAAGTTTATTTTTGTCTACATTAATTAAATTTTATAATTCAATAACAGCCAAGAAAATGCAGTTAAGCATAACAATGACATTTTTTAAGTTAATTAAACTTTACATTCTAAAATAAAACAATTATATTATCATACCTACTAAGAAATCTTTAAAGTACTAACTGTTATTCAGTACAAATTTAACTACAAGTCCATATGTGTCAAGTACTACATTAGGACTACTGAATAGGAAGAAAAGATTTTTCCATCAAATAGTTTAAATCTAATGAGAAAATAAACCTTACAAGGGTTATTTATATTGGTGCCAACTATTTACTTGTTCTATAAGGTGCAGAAATGAATAAAGCAATACGTAATAAAATATGTAAACATCCCATGAAATTTAGAAAACCGGATACCCGTGGTTATGTATAATATTGTATTATTAATATATATTATACATATATGTATATAATATTTATGTAATACAAATTTTTTCAAAATCAAATTAGCTAGGTAAAAATATGTAATAAATGTTTCAATTTTTTATATGATATGTAAAATTATTTATAATTTTTTTCAGTGTTATGATGGGCGATGTGACTGCTGCAAGTCCTCCTGCTGATGATTTAAATAACTCTGGTTCTTCTTCTTCTTCGTCATCTGATTCTGATGGCGAATCAAGTAGTTCATGTACCAGTTCTAGTTCTTCTTCTTGCTCTGAAACACCTAACAACCAGTGCAAGAATTCTAGTTTTCCTAATTGTGATAAAGATACTCCACAGTTAAATGGTCAATCTGAATGGATGGTTTGTCAGCTTTGTCTTTACAAGGTGAAAACACCTTTACAATTAAAACAACACATGCGAATGCACACTGAACATAAAATACATCGTTGTGCCATATGTAATAAAACATTTGAACAAGCCATTCGACTAGAAAAACATATAGCCATACATTGTGGCACAGATAATCGTTTTGAATGTTCACTTTGTGGCAAAGTGTATAAACTTCGAACTCAAATTGTCAGCCATATTGCAGCTCACAAAAAACAAAACGCTGGACGCCGTATATCATATACATGTCACATTTGCACAAAAAAATTTTCAAATAAGTCAAAACTGAAGGAACATGTATCAGGACATGAAAACGGGACACTGCATTCATGTGATGTTTGTGGGCGAACTTTTAAATTAAATTCATATCTTGTTGTACACAAAAGAACACATGAGATGAATGTGTCTTATACAGGGGATAAACCATTTACCTGTTCACTATGTAACAAGTCGTTTTTGAGCAAAAGTAACCTAGACCTACATATGTTGGTGCACAATTATGTTAAAAAAGCATCATACAGCTGTGACATATGCGGAAAAATATTTATGCGCAAATATAACTATGATGCTCATGTTAAAATACATCAATAGTCAGTAAGATTTTACCATTTGAACTAACAGTTATTATTACAACACAATTCTCCGAAAGCACTAAAATTGTTTTTTTTTTTTAGTTTTTGTGAATTTTTATTTTGGAAACTAAGACCATTATTTTTTAAATACATTAAGGGTAATGAAGGCTTTTTGAATTAATGTTTTGGTAATTTTATTAACATTTAAATTATTATCTCACAATTTTCCTTTATTACAATTTTTATAAAATAATATTGGATGATATAGAATCTGTTCATAAATTTTTTTTCTGTTAATTGGAGAAAATAATTTACCAAGCTAAAAACTTAATTTCCATTGTAATCATAAAATAATTTAAATTGTTTTCTTAGTATTATTGATTTTCCACAATCTTTTATTAATACAAAAAAAAATATATATATATATATATATTGTATAATATATATGTCTCATAAATAATGTATAAATTCAGTATGTATCCAAGTAACTAAAAAAATTATGTTCCAATGTATAATAAGTTATAAGTTCATTTATATAATGTATATAGTGAAAACATAAATCGTACAAAACCATTGTTTATTTAAATGTTTTATTGTTTATTTATTTTATTTTAAAGTGTATTATAAATTGTATTTAATTGTGTATTTTATGTTTGATTCAGAGACTAAACTTTTATTCTTGAGTATAATCAGATTTAAAACAAATAGTATTGATAAGAATCATATTAGACAGACAATTTTTTTAATTATATAAACTTTTAGAAAAATAATGTATTTACTTTAGTATAACTTGTATTTCTTTTTAATTGTAATATGTTTATAACCATTCCAAGACAAAATGTCTATTGAAATTATATTAAACTAATTATTGTGTATTTTTTGAAGTATTCCATATGATATGTTTTATAAATATCTCTAAAATATACACATTCTAATATTATATATACTACTAAATTTTGAAAACCATAATTGTTTGATATTATGTTATGAAATGTTTATTCATTTATTTTATAAAAAAAAAAAATTCTGTTTAAATTTTAAAATTGTATTGCTTTTTATTTTTATTTATAATCAAATATTAAAAAAAAAGAAAAAAGCAATGCATTTTATTATGTGTTAGAGGCATTGTATTTTATTTTTTTTTATCGATGAATACACCATTTTCTTTTTGAGCGTAACTTTAAATTAAATATCTACTCAGTCTTACTATTAGCTATAATATTATCAATATACAATAGTATGATTATTTAGTACTTTATTATTGCTGTTAGCTAAAAAGTAATGGATAAATAATTTGTATGTAGTTTATTTTCATGTTGTGTTTTGTGTTTATTCACGAGTAAGAATATAGCAAACACTTATTTATTAGTAGTATATACCATGTTAAATAACTGTAATGTGTGAAATCAAAAATAATTTTACACATCTTGATCACGTTTGATTGGTAAAACGTGTATTTAATTGGTATATATTTTTTTTTTTGACTTATTGATAGTTTTTATTTGAAAATGTGCTAGTAGTCTATAGATAAGTGAAAAATACAAGTATATATAATGAATTTATATGTACATTTTTCATTTAATAACTATAAAAAATAATCATATTTACAGTCTTTGTATATTTATATTACTATAAAGACTAGTTCTTTAGCGATTTTAAAAAAAAAAAAAACTTTGTAATTTCCTTTTGTGGCATTTCCGATTTAATTTGTTCCAAAAATCAAGTTTATTTTCATACCTAATTTATAAGTATGAGTGATGTATACTCAATATTTTATGTAATATAAGGACCTAATTTTTATTATTAATAGTTATACCTATTACTAATAGATCTAATGATACCAATATTTTATGTTAAAAATTCACATTATTTTTGTGTGTTGTTTTTCTCTTTTGCTATTAGATTTGTTTTGTTACAATTTTTCTCAACTTATAAATTATCTATAGGTATATGATAATACTTCATAATTTATTGTGTACCTACTTATTTTTATCTTCACTACCTATGTAAATATTATAGATTTTTGTGAACTATGGTATCTAATATTAATGTGTTATTTTGTTCATATTCTGTCTATATTCCTATTTGACTAAATTATAATTTAGTTATTATTAAAAAAATGATCATAAGAATTGACAGTGAGAGAATATAAAAGATATTTAATTTTTTTTTTTTGTAAGACAAAACTAATTGATTCCCCTTCCATTACAAAAATTAAACTAAATTTTGTTGATGTTTTTTTTTTTTTGTACAAAAAATAAAAAATCTATTTTCTCTGACAGAAATTAAGATTATAAATGGTCTAAATATAGGTTTATGGAACTGTGTCGCAAGAAAAACCTGGTAAAATACAATATTAATATACCTATAGGCTAGAGGATTTATATTACCTAATTTAGTGATTTAAAAATAATGATTATTAATTGGATCTTGATTAATTAGAGATCATAAACCTAAATAGGTATGAGGTACCCAAATAAATTTTATAGGTTATAATACACTTAGTACTATTCATATAATATTCTTTAGACATAGAAATAGATTGAAAACTAAAAAGCCTCTATTGGAGAGCTTAACACAATATTTATGTTTGTGTAATTCGGAGCTTTCATTTCTACTCAAAGTGAATATTACATTTTTACTTGAGCTAACCAAGTAATTTGCTCCAGTTATCTTAATTATTTTCCATTGGTTCAACTTTTTGGTTTGTGTAATAGATAACGTATATTTGTACGCCATGGGTTGCTCTATTAGAAACCTTTATTTGATAATTTGATGCTTGATAGTATAAAAAATCATTATATAGCACGATATCTTCGGGAGTCGCGAGAGTTTTGTGGTTAGTTTAAGGAATGTATAAATACTGTAAAAAATAGGCGACGGGTCGCTTCTATTGATGTTATATTTAGAAAAAATGAATTGTTATGTTTATGATACATAATAGAACTTTGAATCTTTCTCCTAAGAAATTTTTTAATGAGGTAGTAATGGGTAGGTAGGAACAGTTTGAATAGCAGTCCTGCCTGCTGTGGTCAAAAGCTGCAGTGCTGTATCAAGAAATACTAACAAGTTCGGGGTTAGATGTATTCTCAAATTTCAATTGATGATGATATTTATCGGTAATTCTGTGTTGTTAGTGGATTGTTGAATCTTGAATGATATGAACGGAAATCAAACTGATTATTATTTGGTATAATCGTTATAGGTTCTGAGAAAAGTGACCTATGTATTGGATTTACAAAGATAGATTTTTTTGTGTCTGTGTATACGAGTAAAAAAAAATGCTCAGATTTTCAACTTTGGGGCGAGGTTTTTGATATCAAATCGGATATAGTAAGTACTTTGGGGAGTTAAAAGTAAAAAAATCACAAATTTTTTCAAATAATCAGAAAAACAAAAAATAAATTAAGGGAAAACGGGAATTTTTACGTAAAACCAGTTTTTGACAAAATTAATTTTGTTTTATTTTTTTTTTGTAACTCAAAAACTAATAATTATAGTTACCTGAAATTATCACCAGATATCTATTTTAGCATTTTTTATAAATTTTCAAATGAACTATATGATTTATCTATCTATTATATTTTTTATTTCATTTATCATATTATAGATAATAATACATGTAAACATTCCATATTTTTAGTTTTTTTTTTTTATAAATCTCGATACGATTTTTCACTTGTTCGAAAATGTTAAAAATGTATACATTGTACATGTACAATATTCCTTATAAGTTGTTATTTACCTTAAAAAATATTTAAGATGCATATGCACGATTTTTTTTTTATAAGCATTTGAAGTTCAAATTTTAATAACATATTTTGTCAAATTCAAAAATTAGTTTATGAAACTTTATTAGCAACCGATATTCCACTTGCTAAATTAAATAACACAACGTTTAAAATTTTTTTAAGAAAAAATATCAAATTTGAAATTCTAGACAAGTCAATGCACAAGAATTATTTTGAAAAATTATAATTTTTTTGAGTTTTTAAGGCGTTTTGCATTATTTTTTAGTACTTAATGTATTTTTTAGATCATCCAAAGTGTATACTTAATTATAACTTATTAGTTATAGTTAATAGGGTTATTAAAATGTAATAATTAAAGAACTAAGCCTATCTATTTAGTTATATTTTTTTAGCGATCTGTGGAGGGATCCATTTTTGGACGTGGTGTGAGTCGAGTAATGAACAACTGAAGTATTATAGTTGCCTGTACCTACTAGTATACGTATTTGGAAAACTTTTGTTCAAGATACTGAAGAGTGAAGGTGTTAGGCTAATGCGTTTGTTGCCAGATTATTTTCTGGCGTCTTTTAAAATTTCGGGGCGACAAATTAATTCGATTTTTGTTTCTCTTGAACAATTTGTAGTTACATGGTATTACTGTTATAGTCACGATATGAGGATTTAAGAATTAAAAATTTACAATTGAGGATTGACATTTAATTGTAGTAATGCAGTTGAGATAAATGTATAAATAAATTATGGATTTTTTTTTAGGTAGGTTTACCTAATAAACACGTAATTTTTTTTTAATTACAGCTTTAATCTTTAACTATAAGAAAAAAAAATAACAAACAATAAAATAAAGGCTATAGAACGTTTACAGTTCGACTTTAATAAAAACTGAAATCATATTTTAAAACTTTAAATAGTATAATAATAACACTGCAGTATACTTCTATATCATGTAACAAAATATATAATAAAATATTTCAATATTAATACCATACAAAATATGAGGATGTGTCATTAAAAAATAATAATATATAAATTACTATACAATTATTTACAAATAAGTGGAAAAAAATAAATATCGAGTTGTAAAAATGAACGTGTCTAGTACATATTTATATTTAAGTTGCAAAATTTAACTTTATCTATACTGGTTACTTATATAGGTTGTATAATATCGTCAATATTCTGCATCGTGGTTACACATAGTACATAAAATACATTGTACTAGAAGATCATAAAATATATTTTTTATATCAAACTTTGTAGCATATTATGTTCGAAAAATTAATCAAGTTCAATGTCTATTCAACCGTTTTTAATACCCCTACACATATATAATAATATAAATCAGCATAGAAGGGATAATAATATACATTAAACCTAACATATAGCCACGCGTTGCTATCAACGAGCGCAATGATTCGAAAAATATTCACCACTATAAAGTGTAGGGTGGTAAAGTTGGTTCTGGGTATGTAAGTGGTTTGTGTTTCATCCAGATAAGGATTTGAAAATAAATAGGTAACATTATACATTACAAATAAAATACAGACCGTTGGGTTGGAAAACATGCGTCATATATGAAAGCAACCGGAAAATTCACACCTATCATTCCGGTATAAAAAGTACTTGTCGAGGTCCCCAAATGTGTATTGTGACTTTATAGGGCATCGTCGTCGATACACAAGATGAATAAGACGTAAGTTCACGAATTGGGAGCAAAAAATATATTTTGCACAATTCGTATTTTTTTATATTTTTTATACATTCGTACAGTTATGTTCTCGTACAGTTATTCGTTACTATATATATGATCAAATTATTACTATTTGCGCACATATGTACGAGTAGTATTTATTTATAACACATATAAGGTATAAATATCGTTAAATTAACACTGTCAATTGGTATAATTTTAGGATTCTATCAATCGTAGTCGGCGCTGTGTTCTTCTTAGCTCTTTCGCATTCGGATGCAAACGTGTGCACGATTTCGGAAAACAATTTGTAAGTAATTTTTGATCAATCAGTTATATTATTGTATAAGATAAACCATATATACTATATCCAATCTCTTAAATCCACCAACTCGTCCTATAAAAATAAAAAAACATTTCAAACTTATAGTCTTAACGTTAAATTTTAAGCATTGAACGAAATTTATATTAATATCATATGAATAAAATGAAATAAGAATTAAAACTGGGATTTTGCTATATTAAACATTAAAAAACAATAGTTTTATTTATTGTTATATTGATACTAGATAGGTATCTTTTTTTACAGGTATGTATAAATGATATATCTTGTAGGTATTCATATTTTATCTTAACTAAATGTAGTTTGTACTTTAGCAAGTATTTATTGTTTCTATTAGAATTTATAATTAAAATTAAATTTAGTAGATTTCTTTATAATTATTTTAAAAAGAATCGACCGGGAAATCGCTTTCGTTATATGCCGGTATATTAGGTTTCCAGTTATATCCAGTTGGATCAGCAGGATATTTAAAGGCAATATATTTGTATAAAAAAACTGGTAGTCTAGACAATACGTATAGATATGAAAAATACGTTATACATATTACATAATATTATAATTATACAGTTATACCGCATGACCCAGTGTCCAGTTAATTTTTGTACGCATCGGATTGAACGTAAGTAACTACCGGATAATTTATCTTATACTATATATATATTATAATAGTCCTTATATTATTTAGTATTTTCTGAATATAGAAGTTTGGACTAATTTTTGTTAATTTTTGCCTGAAATACATTACCAACATAATACATAACGATAACTTATAAGTCAATTCCGAAGCACAGTATAACGGTATAAATATCTAGGTTCGTGGTATAATTAATAGTCCAAATATTTTGATAATTTCATAATGTATACTTTATAGGAAATAATAAAATATGAAATAGTAAAAATAGTTTCAAGTCTCTACGATTAACTTACTCCACAGCCACACTTTGTTTTCTCTCTCTCTCTCGCTCATGCGTAGCAATAAATTCGCGCTCGGTAGAGAGCCAATATTTTGTTGTTAGTTTCAGTAAATTAGTATTAAAGTAGATTGGCGATTGGCCTATTATCATTTCTCAGATATAAGGCAAAGAACATGGTCTGTGGACTGTGTTTATTCACTGGATTTTTTACGATATTTAAATATTTGTGCAGTATATGAGCATTTAAAAATTACAATAAAAAATAAAAATAGTTCTGAATGTTCTGATGAACACAAGTATGCTATGTTGTACATGAGTCAGACAGAGAAAGCAAATAGTGAGCACTGACATACTTTTTAAATTGCAACAAAATAACTAAAATCAATTCAGGACATTTTTATTGATTAATAATCATGTTATTTGTTTACAGAAATGTTTATCAAAAAACATCAAATAAAGAATTGGTGACGATTTCAAACGAGACAAATCAATGCAAATTTAATCCTATAGACAATTATTATATTAGAGACACGTACAGGACTAGAAATTTTAACATAAGATCCGAGAGACGTAAAATTCGTGTAGACGGGAAAGAACAAGAACGCAGAGTTTGGGTTAGAATTGACAATATCAGAAAGGACAGGTTGACAAGATCGGAATCATTGCCTAACATCCATCGTGAACGAGTATGGAACGCAAGAGAGAGAGACATTAACTTAAGAGGTACTCACCAAAGAACTTTAGAACGGAATGGCAGAAAGGTTTTAGAAAATCGTTCCAATGAAGGAATTTTTAAACCCAATTTAAGAGATAGGCAATACAATATGCAAATTAATAGAGATAATATAGACAAAAGAAGCAGGACTGGGCATACCAGACAGGTTAGTAGACAGGTCATTGGTATTCTCATAATGTAATAAATAATTTAAAAAATATATTAATATGTTTATAGAATGATAAGGTTGCTATTAAAAACAATGATGAAGAGTCTTCATGGTAAATTTCCTTTAATATTAGCATATATTATGCCATAGTTAAATTTATATATTTTTTAGGCCATTCTCAAATTTTGTTCAGTCAGCAATTGGTGTTCTTGGACTTTACTATTTTGGGATGCACAATAAAAATGTTAAGTAATTAGAATTGTTACTTAAAAAAATATGTTAGTGAATACTTTGTATAAGTATTATAATACAATATTATCAAAACTATTAATGAAATAATGAATATATGATTACATTTTTCTTCCAAACCAACTATGTGTTTTAATTTATTTTTTAGAACCTATTGTCACTACATTATATTGGTATTATATTAGAAAAAGAATTGGTATACATAATTTATTATTTACCAAAAACTATATAAATTCTAATTCCTTCAATAAAATTTAAGAAAATTTGAACAAATGTATTTACATACGTACCAACTGGCATATAAAAATATATTAATTAATAAGAATACATGCTAATATATATAAATAGTAATTGCAATAATAGAACATTAAGTTTAATTTGTATATAAAATGTCTTACTCGATCGTACTCTATCTTTGAATGTGTTTGCAACTCATCTGTTCACACAAAATGCCAAATTCCTTTTTTAAATAATTGTCATGTATTCACATACCATTCAAATGTTATATTTTTATATTGTTAATTTTAAATTTGTAAACATTATCAAGTATTATTTCTATTTGATCAAGATAATTGCGTATTTGTTTATTTTTTTCTAATAATTTTATTCTGTATTGATTATGTGACTGTTCAATTTCTTCAAGAAGATTACCAATTATGATATGCAGTTGTGATTCTCTAGTCATATTTCGTTCAATTAGTTCATTTAATTGCCAATTGTAACTCTTTAATGTCTCTTCAATCTAAAGCAGAAAATAAAAATTATAATAATTATAACAATAGTTATTTTTCTCAAATATAATTTAAATATAAAAATATAAAGTACATGTTTAGTAAACGTTTAATAACATGTATTATTTATATTTCTGTTAATGGGAGAAATAATAAAACAATTAACAGCACATTAAAAATTGATTAACTATCAATATATCTAATATGCTATTTCATTCAATTGTCTATAAATCTAATTTAAAAAATAACAAAATATTTTTTCAATACACAAGGTAAAAAACTATATCTAATTAAAATTGTTTTTGAAATCTGAAGAAAAAATTGAATTAATTAATATGTATACCATATGACTACAAAACCAAATATTTTAAAAATAATATTTACATTTGACCAACTCTAATTTAACTACGCACAAAGTAATATTATTTTTCAGTTCATTTAGTTTTTAGCTTAATATTTAATTAATTATTAAATATAAAAAACAATTGATTATTTATGTACTTGCATTTTTTTTTAAAAATGATTCACAATACTCATTTAATTGCTTATAACGATTTTCCAAATTGTGAATTTCTTGTTCTTTAAACATAAGATTTTTTTCAAGTTCATTATTTTTTATCTGAAAAATGTTGATAAAATGTAAAAAAATAAACATTTTAGTATAAATTATATTATAATTCATTTACTTTATAATATTTTAATTCTTCTTCCGTTTTTAATTTATTAATTTGGTCTTGTGTTTTCATATTATTAGCAAATTTTTCATGCCTATTACACATAATTTGTAACCGATTATGATTTTCCAACATAGATGAGCTCACTTTAAAATGAGATTTTATAAGGTTTACTTCAGGATCAGGAACCTAAGACATAAATAATAAATGTTGAACTTAATAAAAGTACAAGTAAAAACAGATGTAATAATGATTCATACTATAATACAATTTTGTATTTTATGAATTAAGATTAAATGATAATAGTAACCAAAAAACTTTTAAAAATGTATATAATGTCTAGAAAATGCTTTTATAAATATTTAGTAAAAATTTTAATTATACAGTCATTACTTTTTTTATTGAATCAAAAAGATAAAATTGATTTTGCCAAAACCGGGAGTTGCATAAATACTTTTTTTTCTCTTTCACACTCTGTTTTTTGTTAGTTTTTCTCAATTATTAAGAAATGTACTGCACATTTTCCTTATACTTTGAACTATTAACATCATAAAGTACTAACTAGATCAAATTTTCTACCAAAAACAATACTTAAAATTGAAGATTGAAAAAAATTTTCTGTTTCAGAATGTAATGACAGATACAAAAAACACACATATTGTAACAACCTAAACTTTTCTAGATGGTTACCTCTACTCAGAATATAAAAAATAATTAAGTAAATCTACACATTAAAAAAAAAACTATTTGTTGTATTTCTTTAAATATTGGTATTATGCAAATTTTGCTGCATTTAAAAATTTAATCAACACAATTAAAACAAAAATTATCTGGATCTATCTAGGAAAAGTATAAAATATTTATTAATAATATTAATAATATTTTAACTTTTGATATATAATATTATTTAATTGATAAAATATTACATTTTTATTAAAACCAATTTTAGATTCTTATATTTCAATAAAGAATAAAAAATAGGATATGGCAAATTTATCAACATTTTAACTATAAAGGTTTTTAAATTTTTAAATTTAAACATTTGGTCAAAATTTCAAGTATCTAAGGTTATTTGTTTATGAATTATAACAAATTTTTTTTGTTTATCTCAATTATTTTGAAAATACTAGGATTTTTAATTTTGCCCTTCCAAAAGTTCTAACTAGATTCATTTTTCTACCAGTAAAGATAATGAAGTTGAAATTTGAAGCATTTTTTAGAATATAAATTTTGTATAAATACAAAAAAAACATTATTAGAAAATCAATACATTCATTACTTTGCTCAAAATCTAAAATTATAATTATTAAAGCATATGCATTCTATTTATAGACATGTTCAAGTGTTGAATACATTAATAATATGTATTGGGTTTTACAATAGAAAGATTCAGACATTTAGTAGACAGTAGTAACATTTGCCTCAAAATATTACAAATTACACTTTACCTTGACTAATAATGACCTACATAATAAAATATAATATAATAGGATATATTAGAATATTAAACATCAGTTTATATACAAAATATACCAAAAATCAATATACTACAAATATTAGTATGTACAGTGGACATCTGGTTTCTTGGAATGTGGTTTATTAACTGGTTGTAGGGGTTATTGACACACTCAACTGTCAACGTATTAAATTTTTCACCTTTTGTTATTGCAATACAGAAATAATTTGTAAAACACATAAGGTTTTCTTCCATAATATTTGTTTATATAAAAAAACAACTACATCAGTGTGTTATTTAAAAATCGTTAATTTTTAATATAAAACATAAAAATTATTTAAATATTGTATTTTCTATACATATTAAAGTATAATAATAAATAATTATTCACTCTAAAATATTCACATTTTTTTTAAAAATATTAGTTACGCATTAATTTTTCTTTAAGTGTTCCCTTTATTGTCATTACAAATTAGAAATTATTCTATCTACCATTCTCTTTAATTTAATTAATAAAAGCTATTACATTGGTTGCTTAATGATCAAATTAAGATAGCAAATGTAATTGTTATTGATAGCTGTTAGTATGAAAAGATCTATTGTAGATATTAGAAACATAATTTTATATTATTTTAGTCATTCAAATACAATAGCAATGTATAGTTTATAACAAAAAGATATAAAATATTCTATTCATGTTTATGCCAGAAGGTAGAAAATTTGGTCAATAACCAGTAGTATTAATAAAATATCAAATAGGTGTGGCTTGGATTGGGATCATGGCACAATACCGGTTTCTATATGCATTAAAGAGTTTTCTGTGGTCAAGAATTAATTTAGTTTATCCTCATTTAGTTGTTCAAAATGGATGGTTGTTCCAGAATATTTTACTGTGTGTTTACACTTTTAATTCTATTAACATTTACAAAATGTTCAGAAAATAATGATCAACATCAAGAAGTTGAAGAAAAAATAACTTATAACGGAGACCAAGTACTTAGAGTTGAAACAGTTAACTCTAAGCAAAGGAAAAAAATCAAGGAATTAGAAAATCAAGGATGTAAGTTAATCTAGTTTTTCATTTATTAATATAAACAAATTTTTAAATACATTTTTTAGTGATTGAAAAATGGTTTACAAATTCTACATCAGTAGACATAATGGTAAAAAAAGACAACTCAGAAATTGTAAAAAACAAGCTAAATAATGGATCATTGTCATTTGATGTTTTTATTGATGACATTCAAAGAGCAATTAATGAAGAAAGTCCTCCAATAAATGAAGACGAATTAGAATTATTTGGAAGACAAGGTTGAAATTTACATAAACATAATAACTATGTTATATAAATCAATTAATTGCAAACATTTTTATACATGTTAATATTATATTCATTTGTATTTCATGAATTGATCACAAGTATAAAAAAAATAAGTTCAAATAAAAATGATAATAATATTACTTAGTAATGATTTTAATTAAACTAATTACTAATTAATTCATTTTAGGACATAACTTGACATTTGAACGTTATCATAAGGTAGATAATATATATAAGTATATTGATTATTTATCCCAAGAATATCCAAATATAGTAGAAATTGAAACTATCGGTAAATCACATGAAAATGTCCCATTACGAGTGATACGAATTAAGCTAGACCAAAATGCAACTGATACAAAAGCAATATGGATTGATGGAGGGATACATGCACGAGAATGGATTGCAGTGTCCTCAGTGTTATATTTAATAAATGAATTAATATACAATAGAGACTCATTGGAATCTCATATGAATAATGTTGAATTTCACATAATACCAATTTTAAATCCTGATGGGTCAGTATTAATAATATAATTAACTTAATGTTCAATTTTATAGTTGATATAAACATCATTTTTATTTAGTTACAAATATTCTCACGAAAAGGAACGCTTATGGAGAAAAAATCGTAACAAGCCCTCGGCGAATTCATGTGTTGGAACAGATCTGAATCGTAATTGGGATTATCACTGGGGCGAGACTGGTGCTAGCAAATATTCATGTGCAGAAATATACCGAGGAGTAAAAGCTAGTTCTGAACATGAAACCCAAGCAGTAATTCAGTATATTATGAAAAATCCAAATAAATTTAAAGTAAGTAGCATATTATTGATTTGATTGATAATAAAGTTATTATTTAAACTAAACTTCTTCTTCTTTAGTTTCTATAGGCCATTAAGGCCCATCACTGCTCCACATGGCCTCCTTCATTTCTCTCTATCATTTGCTAATTCTTCTGGGTTATTAACCCCAAGGATCTAGAAATTTTGGTTGAGTTTATCTATCCATCTTTTCTTTGGCCTGTCCAGTGGTCTCTTACCTTCTAGTTTCCAGTTAAGCACACCCTTTATTATGTCACTCAATCTCCATACGTGTCCAAACCAGCTCATTTTTCTTTTAAGAATCTGTATAATATTTTCTTCTCCCCACAGGTTTTTAATTTCCTTATTGGATCTTATTTAATAATCATCCGTTAAATCATTTTTTTCTTTGACCAAAAATGCGTCGTAGGAATTTCCTCTTTAGAATTGCTAGTTTTTTTCCATCCTATTTTGACATAGACATGTTTTTTAATGTTTTGCATGCATATAAAATTACTGGTCTTACTAAAACCTTTTATAATTATATTTTTGATAATAACTTGGATGTAAAGGATTTCTGTGGTGAGAAATAGCATCTGTTTCCAGCTTTTATCCTCAGATTTATTTTCTCATGGTAATTATTATAGATATTCATGTCGACTCCTAGATATTTAAAGCTTTCTACTTTTTCAAAACAGTAATTTTCTATCTCTAAACTTCTATTTTGGTCTAATCGATTACCTCTCGTAACTACCGTATATTTAGCTTTCCCTTAATTTATCATTAGTCCCATACTCTACGCTCTAGTTATTAGCTCCTTCATAGTATTTTTTATGTCTTCTTCATTTGATCCAAGTATCACTACATCATTAGCATAGGCTAGTAATGCATGTGCTTTTCCATTGAAACTAACACCATTCGCTGTTTCTTGATCCTTCCTTTAAAAGTTTTAACTAAACTATAACTTATAACTAATAGACTATAAATATATATGTATGTTTTTTAGGGATTTCTGACGTTTCATAGTTATGGGCAATATATATTATATCCATGGGGCTATGCCAAACGGGTACCATCTGATCATACAGAAGTACACCGTGTAGGACTGGCTATGGCCACAGCTATCAAAAAGGCTACATCAAATGAGTATAGTGTTGGAAATAGTGCAACACTTTTATACCCAGCAGCCGGTACATATAATTTAATAAATATTAACACATTGGCGTCTAAGGGTAACACCAATACTACTCTGATGTTATTTTTAAATGGTGGGTTGGATAGATAATATCTGTACTACAGAAAACGTGGATATCACTAGAGCTCATCCAAAAAAACATTATTTTTCATCCATAATTTAAAAACCAGAAAGGCATCCTTGACATCTATTTTATAGTAGAAATCTATTCATCTTATTAATACAAATTGATCAATATTAAAATCATCCGCTAGATGTTGATACAAGTGAAATTATTAAACTTATGTATATACCATATAAACAATATATACCTATTACAAGATATGTGTGATATAGTAAGAACATCGAAGTATACCCCTGATGCCAACTGTGTTAAAAAATATTCTATACATGCCATACAGGCTAATCAGAAATTTGTACAAAAATGGTGGTATCAATTTATAAGAATCATATAATATTTCTACCATTTTAGCAACATAAATTTCTAATCAACCTGTACATAATATACACTTAGTTTTTCTTGATAAAATTAATATTATGTATTACTAAAATTATTTAGGAGCATCTGATGATTGGGCTAAAGGAGTTGCAAAAATTAAGTATTCATATACTGTAGAATTGAAAGATACAGGAAAATATGGATTCATCTTACCACCATCTGAGATTTTATCTACTGGAAAAGAAGCATTTGCAGCAGTGTCAGCACTAGCTAATGAAATAGTTTCAACTAATAATAATAGCGTATAAAATTATTAGCTTACCCTTAATTCAGCTGTACATTTTTTTAAAGACGAAGAACAATTATTATGATTTTTTCTTTCCTCTTCTTTAATATATTTATTTATAGTTAATTTTCCTATAAATATAATTAATATTTATTAGTTACATTTTAATTCATTTTGTACCATATAATTATACAAATATTATTAACTACAAAACCTAAATAAGCCACATGTAGACGGTTGTCTTTTAATGTTTGTCCTTATTATATCTTTGTTCCCTTGCTAATCAAATATTCTAATTGAATTTAAACACATACATTTTACAGTAATTCACAACAAATTTTTTTAAAAATTATTTCCCTAACCAAAATGTATAATATAATGTATTTATAAATAGGAAATGAATGTAAAAATCTAATTATGAAGTATACCAGTAATTTGTAAACAATTCATTGAATAATTTAAAGTAATTAAATTACTCCAATGTAAACAGATGTATTTAGGTATTCTAGGCCCCAGGTAAGAAAAAAAAACACCCCATAGCACAACATCGTAAAAATTTCTTCAACAATATATTTGTGAAAAAAAAACACATTATGTTGATAACAATGCATTCTTTGCTATATTCAAACATATAGGTATAAACACATAAAAAAATACATACAACGATACTCACAAATGAAATACATTTATTTTCATGTAATAATTAAATTTGAAAAAACAAAATTGAAATTATTTACACTAAACTTTTTTTTGAAAAATGTATCAATTATATTATCTTAATTTAATTTTTTTGTTAAATCTGACTTTATGGTTAAAACAGTTAAAGAATTCTGCCTTTCGTCAGTAATCCTTGATCTTAAATAAGACCTTTCTGCAGAACAGTTAGAAATAGGGCACCTTTATAAACACAATTTCTACATATGGATACAAATCTTGATAATTAATAATTATTTTTAATGATCAGAGTACATTAATTTAAGTAGGTATAGTGTTAGGCAACTTATCACTTTGTATTGTTAATAAAAATGATAACTACGCAGTAATAGTTTTATTATTATTATTATTATAGTATCAGTTTCGAACATTTACCGCCCCTAACATTTTTCTGCCTGAAGCCTAAGCCCTTCTTGGTCACTCCTTAAATACGGCTCTAAATGTAGATGATAGCAAGCAAAAGCAAAGGCCTTGATGGAAATCAATAATTCAATATTTAAAATAAATTGAAATAAATGAGTTAGATTTTAAATAATAGAAAAATAAACATATGTTATAGATTCTGAGTGAAGCTATAAATGTATTGATTATACAATGATGTGTTTTTTTTTCTGTCTATAAACATTAAAAAAATAAATATTATAAAAAAAATTTAGTATTATAGGCTGATAGTCCTACACAGACGTTGCTTAAAACAATTTTTCGTATATAATGATTCAATAACACATCTATTATAATTTACAGTGATTCCTCTAGACATGTACTGTACATCAGAGCGGTACCAACTCTTCCACTTCTTTTAGGTTTAAGTTTAGGTAAAAAAAAATGTATTTAAAATAAATATGGATGCGTAAATCTTTAAAATAGTTTAGATAAAAGAAAAGTTAATGATAGGGCAAAATGCTGTTAAACTTGAGGACGTTTATTATTATACTTCATTATGATAGTTAAGTATATTTTCTTAAACCATGCTTCCTAATATATTCTTAATACTAACCACATATTTCTGATGTTTTTGATTGTTTCTCTGGAATTGAAATATTTTGAGAATTATTCTTTAAATTAAAAATAACTTTCTTTGTATCATTCCTTTGGATTTTAGGTGAATTATTTATTAATGTAATCCTAGTATTATTTTGTTTACTCTTGAAGGCTTTTGATGTTTTAACTTCATTTGTATTTGAAGACGTTTGGAAGTATGGAAGTGTTTCACCAATTATCTTATCAGCTTCAATTAACAAATCATCAATATTTTTACCCGCAGACTCTCCTAAAATTATTCAACAAATTAAATAAATACAAATAAAGCAATATAATGTATAAATACCGTAAAATTCAGAACTCAAGATTAACTTATGATTTGTTAGTAAATGCTATTATTTACCTAACAAACTTTGTTAAATTAAGTTTTTCAAGCTTTTACTTAGAACGTTCTATACAATCTAGCATGTACAAACCATGTTAGTAAAATCTGAAAAATTCTATCAAACTTAAAAAACTAATAAAAATTAAATAGGTCATGACTAACAGGTATAACTTACAAGATCATAAATATACATATAAAATAGATAGTAGCCAATACCTACTGGCTACTTACTATAGCTAGATATTTTCAGTGCCAAGCATATCTGCATCGAAACAATATTATATGATTGATGTGCATGCATACTTTCTTATATATCATTATTCAATTATTGTTTTAATGTTTAAATTTGTTTTAGTATTAATATTGATACAAAAATGCTAAGTATTAACATTTTTTATTTCACGTAAAATTTAAAAAAGAATTTAGGTTAAGTAAAAAAATAAAATAAAAACAAAACTAATAAATCTCTATCCATAGAATAGATTAAATAAATTAAAATTTAATCTATTTTGTGCTCTATTCTCTATGAATCTATGCAAGTATTTAGACTAAAACTAATGTATTCAATAAAAAATGGATTGTGAATAAAAAGATATTTAAAAATATAATACATTATGTTAAAATGAGCTATTTAGTATTTAATATTACTAAAATAGTTAGTATAATTATTGAAATAATCTGAAAGGGATTTAGTTACCTATAATGTCTTGGATATTACAGTCCTCTCTACCAGACACTAACAATTTTTCCATCTCAGAAATTAATAATTCCATATCGTATAAAAAGAAACAATGAACTTAAAATTAAAAAAATATAAATGATTTAATTTAAATATTTAATAGACAGGTAATACAATAACTATAGTAATAATTCAATAATTGTAATCATGATATAATAACAAGGTATGATTGGAACTTTTTAATGGTCAGATTCTACAGTACCCACATGACGTACCGTAGTGTATAGTAGTAATCATTTAATGGCAATATGATAATATGTGTAAGCAAGTGACGAATGCGCAAACTTGAACCAAATCTGGACTTATGTTGTCATGCAATGTTGTTCATCATGAGATTGTAATAATGAATAATGATTGATTAGTTTATATATTTATTTATTTATTCATTATCTAGCCATAGTGTAGAGAGGATAAGGTAACACCGCTCCCGTATCTTTCAATGGTACGATATTGACGCAAAATATCGCGGCAGTTTGGTAGTTCAGAATTTATCACCCGAGTACGCCACCATTCGCACGAAGGCCGCGACTTATACGAGTCGCAATGGAGGTTTACATTTAAATTTCATTTAAGTGTATTACTTGTTGTTCAAATGTCAATAATCTGCATGCCAATATAGTACATTTGATGTTATATTGTATAGATTATTAAAATAAACCAATGTTTTGGAATCATGTACCAATTGTTATGTAAAAATACCACACGGCATATAACCATATCGCATAAATTTATTTCTTGTATGATATTTATATACCTATATAATATATAATAACAAAAAAATTAAATGTTAAGCATGATGTAGAGAAGATATATCTACAACAAAGAAAAGAATATATTATCAGTTAAAATAATAATATATACCTAATAATACTTATAAATTGAAAATATTCTATTTTTAATTTTCAATTACCTAATTGTTTGTATTTACACAAGTCTTAATTAATGATTTGTAGATTAATAATAATATATTATTAATAATATTACATACATTTTTAATTTATTAAAATGCCTAACAAATGTTTTGTGCCAGAATACAAAACTGGCTATGCCAGTTATAACAAAAAGTTAAAATTAGAAAATAAAAAAAAACACCAATTTTATTTCGTGCACCAAAAAGGAGTCATTTTTTTTAAATACCTACTATAGAGATTTATTTGAGAGAAAAATTTGTATAATTTTCTTTCACATCTAAATACCACCAAAAGAACATTATGAATGATACATAAACATATACATATTATTTGTATGTGTTTAATAAAATAAACTATTTATTATAATTTCAAATCAAAATATAACTTAATTACAATGCTAAATTTGCTTTATTAAAATATGTGGTAAATATAATTGTACTTGTAGAACTACATAATATAAATAGTCTGAATTCTCTATATTCTAAAATGGATAAATTCTGAACTAAAAAAAAGTTTACACTGTGTATTAATAAATAAAAACAACTAAATTGATTTTATACACAATATTTACAAAATACCATAGTTAAAATAGTAAAAAAGATAAATGATTAAGTAATAGAAATAAAAATTGATAAAAAAAAATATTACAATGAATTTATAAAAATATTTAATTTTACTTTAAGATTATCAATCTTTAGAAGTTTGGAAGAAACATTCTCCGCGTAATCATAAATTGTTAAGTGAAAAAGATTATGTTTGCATTACACTTTGAGGCCAATAGTATTATTAAATATGATGAGTTTAATATTACTCGACAAATTGAAACAGTTTCAACTATATATGAAAATAGTTACTATTTTCATATTGTACCTAATTGAATAGAATAATTACTTAAAAATAATTCTTGCTTAGCTACTATTTTAATTTTAAGTGATAAGTATCAAAAACAACAAAAATGTGGAGATATTTTTAATATTTTACATTAAAAACAATATATTTACAATATAAAAATCGGCCTTCCGGCGAATGGTGACACTACCTATATTTGTACTACCAAACTGCCGAAAAAACTTGCGACCGGAATGTATACAAGCGGTGTCACCTTATCTTCTCTACATTGTGACCTCGAGTTATTAATTAAATAAATAATGATAATAAATGTTATTATCTTGTACCTGCTTATCACGATCATAGATTACTCTATAAGAAATTATATCTTTTAAAGGTATATTACACTTAGATATAAATGTATATCTATCATCTATGGCCTTTAGGTACACAACATACAGTTATATTATTCAACTACCTATTACTCAGGGCCATGATGTCATGATGACTGGAATGATATTACCTATAGATAATATTAATGTTAAAAAAACACATACTTAGTTGTAAAATCAATACATTTATCGCTTAGATCAGAATCTAAAATGGTTAATGGTATCTATCTTTATGTAGAAGTTGAGTTTGGTCCCCACGGCAATATCATAACCAGGATTTTGCTTTTTTGAGAGGTGGGGCTGATTATTTGTTACACAGAGCATTAATTAGGATCTCTTATAAGTTTGGTAAGCTATGTAGTTATGCTGTTGCCCGTGAATATAGATACAACATTTCAGACTTTTACTGTAACCTTTATACAAATTTCAATTTCATGGTTACATCTTCCGTTTAGCGTTCATAGAACACAAAAATAATTTTTATATTTTCTGATTATTTCATGGAGGGATGCACCCCTCGCAGCCACTGTTAGCTACGCCACTGCCTCACGGGTTAATTAAATTTAAAGTTTAACATAAGTTAACCCCAACCCCCAGAATTTGAATCATAATTACGTCTATAGTAATAGATTAGATATTAATATATTATAATTGATTACCTAAAACATTATATATAATAAATAAATAAATATGTTTATAATATTGTCAATGCATTTTAATATTATAAAATAAATTAAGTAGGAATTACATAAGAATATCCGAATTCAAAACCAAGATTTTATTCTCATCCACAGCTTAGACTAGATACAGGGCTATTGCTATAACTATACAGTATATAGTATACAGTAGGTATACACTATATATCAGTGGTGGTCAAATAATTCTTTCATGGTGAGGGGGGGGATCTGGTCGATTTTTTAATATACGACACTATTTGATCATTAAAAGTATGGTTATTGTTTTAAACCAATATATGTTTTTTGAAAAAAGGTCCCCTCTCGTTTGACCACCAGTTTGACACTATTATATATATATACATTTAAATAATAACTTGTTATACATACTTATAAGTTATAGACTTAGAGTAGATATAGTATATAGACTTTAACAAGATTAGGTTAGGTTAATCTAAGGTCAAGTTAAAAGTTTAATAGTTTTTAGATACCTATAACCTACTTATTAACGTTATAACAGATAAATCTAAACAACTACTTTGTTATTTTTCGCCCATTTCTTCATCATTTTAATCATTTGTTCAACTTGAGAATTTGCCGAATTTCTTAATAAATGTATGACATCAGCTATTTGATCTCTATATTAAAATAAAAATGTTATTATACATGTTGTAGTAATTTTAAAACGTGCTGTAACGTTTTTACCAGTGGTGGAATTGTGGTGATGGGGTTTCAGACGATCAATTTCAAGGAAGTTTTCCTAATTTCACCACTAGTATTTACATTAATGTACATTTAGTAAGTTTATTTATAAGTTACAAAATAAATGCAGAAAATTTAAACGCACTGTGGATGATTGCCAAGTACTATTTGTTGAAATATACCGGCACAAGCACCACGTTTTCCCTCCCAATATTCGGGTAACAAATCTAATCTTTCAAGCATATCAAATGCTTTTGCTGATTGCCAAAATTGATTAGTTTTATAACAATCGTTTGCAATCGATTGCAATATTATCAATGAATCTTGTGAATTTTCAATCTTCAAATATAAATCCCATGCTGACTGAGACTTTTTATTCATAATAACTAAAAAAAAAAATAAAAACCATTATAATTGTACGAATCAACAATAATAATTTTATCTGAACGCGTAACTAAAACCTAAGTAGAATATATTTTATGAACATAATAAATACAACAAAATAGGACATTTAGTTTCTAGGTATCTAGTTAAAAGAATCAACCACCTAGAGTAGGTTATAGTCTATAGTATAACAATAGTTTTTTTTTTATTAGCCCTTAGAGACTTAGATTGGGCAGACAGTTTAAGTTGAAAACATCCCTCGAATTTTAATTGTTATACAAAAGCAAAACCACCTAAGGATGGCCCACTGGAGAAAAATGATTTTTTTTTTTGTTCACACTTGGAGACTGGGAAATTACTGAATAAACATTTGTGAGAGTACTAAATGTCCATATTCCGCATAGTATATCATATACAAGAAATAGCCCATAAATAATGGGTTGATAAAAATATCTTATTGAAAACTTACAACAATGTGTTAAATGGTTTATATAAATAAAACTATCACGTATTTTGTTGCTTTTTACTTGTAAATACATCTCTTCTGCTTCCTTGTACTCACCTAGTGATAATTTAACCTATATTCAATGTTTACATAATATATATTTATATAGAAATGCTATTTATAATTGTTTATTTAGATATATAGTTTATAAATAATAGTTGAAAAAAATACCTGTGCATAATTAAAATTAAAACTATCGTCATTTGAGAAATAGCTCTTTATTGAACTTAAATATAAGCTAACTTCGTCATAACGCCCTTCTAAAAATAAAGAGGAAGCCATGCATTGTCGACCTGGTATTGTGTCACATTCACTGGAACTACTTCCTACCATATTAAATAAACTTTGTCCATTATCGATTTGCTTAGTCTAAAAATATAAACAAAAAATACGCCTTTTGTATTTTTTAAATAATTTATTACCATATTTATATAATAATTGTTTTCTTTTTATACATCTCCTTTTTCTTGACCAACAACTACGTTAACAATAGCTTTTAAAATATATTCTTGAGGAATAGCCGGCTCCAAATCTTTAATTAACTCATAGGCTTCTTCATTCTCTCCTTGCCGCAAATAATATATTACCAAATTAAGACGAGCTTCTGGAAGAATATCAATAAGAGCTGGCAACACTTGTAAAGCACCTTCTCCTTCACGAAAAACAACCATGTTGTGTTTGATCAAATCTTCGCAAAACTTAAATGTTGACGATCTTCTTGCCTTTCATTATTTTTTGGTATTAAATCACAAAATTATTCATATTTTTGTAAAAAATAATTTTATAAGGAAGACAAAAAATAAGTTTATTGTTTCACTCACAATAATATTTTTTAATTCCGATTCAGCAGCTTTACCGTCGTATAATTTATACAAATTGCAAGCTTTCAAATTAGTTAATATCATAGAATCTGGATATTTTTTCATATAAACATCTAAAATTTCTTGAGAGACATCATAAAAGTCTAATTTATAGTAACAAAGAGCCATATAAACATTTAGTGCCAAAAAATTTCTGTAAATAAAATAAATTATTTTACCTAATCGAGTAATTATTTATAAATGAATAAACTATAGGTAACCACTAATCATACGTTATAATAATATTATTAGTATACTATAACTACTACTATACTTTCCTATACTTTCAGTTGACAGTTTAGCTTGCTTCTAAATTGAACGTATTACAACCAAATAGTAGCTTTAATAGCGTTGTGTTGTATTTGAACATTTAAACTTTGGACTAAGTCTTAAAATTGGGCGAAGGTGAGTGATGACAACGTTAATTACTATATTTTCTTTTATTTTAATATGATCTATGATCCATGTTTGTAAATTGAATTTGGTAAGAAGTTATTATTTAGTTATAGTAGAGAACATTCTTTTCAGTTTAAAGTGAAATTTACTTGATTTATTTAGTTTTATTTTGTTTGATGTTCCATTGCTTAGTACACAGGAAAATCAAGTCAAGATGAAATATCATTAATAGTAATTTTAAGTTGTAGCAGTGGCATGTATAAAAAAAAAAAATGAAGTTGCTCAAATAATTGTAGGTGACTTCAGACCTACTCATAATATTGTTATACCTACCAATAAAATGTCCTATTGTCCTTCTATCAATACTCATCTATATTTAAAGCGTTGCAGGAGCAGCACTTGGACCCTATGTTATATGCCACTACAACCATTGCAATAATGGGATCTTTGTTAGACTTTAGAATTGATGTTTTGTCAGCATAGGTAGTTAGCTTAGTTTTAGCTTAGCGTAGGTTATGAAAATTGTATTTGTGATTTTCGAAATGTAATAGCTATTTATATGTAAATATTAAATATAATATAGCGTAGTGCTGAAAAGGTGAGAGATTGCTACTTTGTAAAACTCCTGCCTTAATTTTGTGGTAGGTATGTTGAAATCGATTTTCCGTCTTACAGAAAAAATATATTTTTTAGATGCGACTTGGAGTAAGTAAGAAGGATTTTAATTTAAATAAGAAACAATCGTGTCATGCTTGATTATGTGTGTTTGACACAGGCTATATACAGTCTGGGAGTGCGATGTGAGTTCTGAGAAGAACTTGTCCTGGATCCGTCTTTGATTGGCTCTCAACAAAAATCAAACAAGCTATATAGGTAATTTAATTTAAACTGTAATTTATTTTTATTCCAATGATAAATTTAGTGAACATTTTTAAACTTATTTTCAAACTTATTGATATACAGAAATTATTTACAGTCTTGAAACCTTATGCTGTAGCGTGTTTACAGTATATTAGATGGCATATATTCTATATAGTAGCGTTTTTCAACCTGTGATACGCGACCTGTGTATCTCCTTTTATAAAAACAATCGGAATGAACTATTTCGTTAACATTAAATATTCTTTGATTTATTTGATATTCCCTGGTCTTATATATCGACGGCGTGGAGTTATAACCTGAGACAGGTGTAATTTTTTTTTTGTGCATTAAATTCTTATATTGTCATAATTTTATAGTTATTATAATTCCTAATAAAATAAAATTCCTTACATGTAAAATAACGTATACATTTTTGATAAACAAAAAAAAAGGTTTTTATTAATGACAGTGGTACGTTAAAATATTCAAACTATGTAGGTGGTTCATGGATATAAAAAGGCTGAGAACCGCTGATCTATAAAACTATAGGTGTTGATATGTATCTCGTATCTGTGGCATGAGGTATTGAACAATATTTAATTAATTAACTATACTTAAACTACTATAAGGATTGAATTTATATTTACCGATTGTTGATCATTAATTTTTTATATATATCAATAGCTTCTTGATAATGTGATCTAAGATAATGTATAGCTGCTAATGATAGTTGATCTTCAACCACATCTGCTAAAAGTTCATGATACTCCATGAGCTTTTTTTCGTCACCTTGTTTATGTGATAAATGAAATTGCAATCGAATTTTTACGTCGGAGATATCAGATTTGTTTAATACCTTAGTAATAGGCACCAATTATAATTTTAATTATTCGTATAATTAATGCTAAAATATATTACTTCTTCAGCATCTGGGTACATGCCTAAATAAAAATAGCAACATGCCAAATTGACAAACAAATGTTTTATTCCTGAATTTTTGGTATAATTTTTGTAAATTAACATTGCGTTATTATAATCACCCAAATGAAAATAACAATATGCTAGCCATAGTTTTAACTCCACATCTTCTTTTGATTTTTCTATATCAAACTAAAAAATAAATAAATTAGTTAAAAATATACCAAACATTACAAAACTATTGTATAAGAATACAATTTTAAATTCTTAGAGAAGATATGAATGTATTGATTTTACAACGATGTGATTTATTTTTTATGTCTGTTTTCATTCCAACTTTTGGGGCATTAAAAATGTTTTAATATTCTACTTCAGTATCTTTTCTGGTAGGAAGTGAATCTAATTGGTACTTTGGAGATTAACAAGTAAACATTTACTATTAATTTTCTAAAGGCAATGAGAAAACGAAAAAAAATAATAAGAAACAGGGATTAATACAACATTGATTTAGTTTTTTTGGTGTAACTCAAAAACTAACAACTTTAGATACTGTAAAATTTCACCAAATGTTTATATGACAATTTTCCATACATCATCAAAAAGTTTTTTTTACTAAAAATATAGAAAAAAATTTTTCCAATGAGTCAAAAGACAATAAGTTTAAAAATTTAATACAAGATTTCTCATAAGATTTTATAGTAGGTAACAATTCAAAAATATTAAAGATTAATCGACAAGGGCTTTTTTAAAGCATTTTAAGTTAAAATATTGACAAAGTTCATAAAAATTGTGAATGTGTTCAAATTATTTTGTAGATAAAAATGTTTAATTTTTTTAGTTAAGAATTAATTTAAAATTAAATTTAAAACAAGGTTTCTCATATCTAAGTATTTAATATATTAATTAAAAAATCTAAAAAATGTATAAACACAGTTATTTTAAATGGATAATTATTATTATAATTTATAATTTCAAATTTGGATACAATTATATGTTATTTAAACGAGTAATAACAATTTCAGTTATTTTGTTATAATTACAAAAGATTATCCGTGGGTACCTACTTGAAACTTTTTAAGTATATTATTATATTTTATTCACACAATGATATTTTCGAATGTAACGTATTTGGCAAAAATTAATTTAACCTTATGCATTACTAATAGTAAAATAAATTACTGTTTACTTTAATAGCAATAATATCATAAAATATTCTTATAGTCTGATAGATTGTGTCGCTCAGAATCGTTTTTCGCATACAATGAAATTATATCATTGAATTCGAATTGAATACTTAACAATGACCCACGCGATACTTAATGTACAGCAGAGCGGTACTTACATGCATTCATTTTTTAAATTTTTATTATAAATAAAGTTGATTGCATATGCACAATATTACGAGCACACGCGTAAACACACACACACACATATATATATATTTATAAAATAAACACATCTTTGGCACGGGCAACCCGGCAGAACAGCTAGTAGAATATAGATGTATATTGTATAAATATCTAGCTATAACTAGCTATAGCTAATGTATACTATGTAATATACATAATTTATACCTACTCATATGTCAGATATTATATTATTTATGTATATTATAAAAGCACTGTATGTGCCTAGCGCTTACTGGATATCGCTTAAATTATTTGAGCATTATTGTATTCTTGTATACTTCCAGGCTCTTATATATATTTTGTACGTGTGTTCATTTGATTTTTTTGTAATAAAGGGCCATAGCGGTAACCAAAGACCCATAAATTATGTTACATTCGTTTATAGGTTTATGGGGGTAACACAAATACACAATAAAGCATTTATAAATAATCATTTATATGATTAATATTTATTTAAAATCTATACCAACTTTTAAAATGGTTAAAGCACCAGTGTAGTCCCTTTTCTCGATGAAATCCTTAGCGGTAATCTTATGATTTGTCGGTTTAGTTTTATCTAATTGCTGTTCTACAGCTGGTTTTACCCGTGATAGAATCTACGAAAAAATATTAACAACAATAAATCTACTGCGTAATATGTTACTGTAATATATGAATGGTGAATGGTAAATTATAATAGGTGAATACATATTTTTTATTTTTAATCTTACCATATTTGAAGTGCGTATTGACTATTGAGTATTAATTAATTTATTTATTTATATTAAATACGGGACAGGCCCATTACATCCAGTACGGACACAGTATTAGTTAGTGTTTCATATAAATTATATCTATAATTCATAATTAGTTATTAGTTTGTGTGAAAAATCCGTATAAATACCTTATATTTACACTCTTAAAGTTGGTAATGACTAAACCATTAATATAAATTATTTATGTCCCTTAAAATACAAACCATTATTCAGTTATGTTAACTTGTATATAGTATTTACTGTTGTGGTTTCCACGTCAATACTCATATCCATAGCAACTTAGGTAGGAGCTGGTAGCTAGGTATCTACTACAATACTACTATTGATTATAAATACTAAAATGTTTATAAAAAAAAATTAAATATTAATTATATAAAAAAAAGGAAGGAGGATACAGGCGGCCGGAGGCAAATGTTTTTTAAGAATAATAAAAAAAAAAATGTTTAAAAACAAATGTACAAAAGTTAATTAAATGAAAAAAAAATTGTAAGAAGAACACAGGTACCTGCAGTCAAATTCGTTTTAAAAAGCAAAAAAAAAACTAAAATTAAATTTTATAGGTATAGATGAAAGAAACAAAATGAAACTATAGTCTAATTTACCAATTATTAAGATCAAAAAATAACAAAATAATTTGTTTTTAACTGGGTAATGATTATTATAGAAATTACCCCGGCATTGCTTACTAAAGAATTAAAAAAGATTTAAATTCAACTAATATTTAAAAATTAAAAAAACAATTGAGAGAGAGACATGGGCGTCCGCAAGCAAAAGCAAACGTGTTCTATTTTTTTAAAAAAAATATACAAGTATAAGTAAATATATTAGGGATTCAATTCTAATCAGATCCTTATACCCAAAAAATCATTAATTAGAATAAACTATTAAGTTTTTTTTATTGTTATATTGGTAATTGGTATACGTAACGCTAGCTCAGTCTTAAAACCATGTTTAAAAATTATGATAATTAGCCAATAGTAAATTTTATGCTGGGTGGCATGGCAAACTGGCGGTGTTATTTTAGATCTAACGGCATTAGTGAGTCTTGTGGTTTTCATTTTTCATTTTTTTTCATTAGTTTTCAACACCAAACAGAATCCACATCGATATCGATATTATTATTTGTATTCATAAAATTAATTTATCTGTTAGTAAATTACCATTAAGACTATTGAATACCATTAATTTTGTGCATTTTGACCAATAAGCGAAAGAAAAAAAATATACTTCCAGAAGTCTAATTTTAATTTTGAAAAAATATTTGAACTTATTCGCTTCTTGTCAGTGTTTTGTAGGAAATTATTTATTTTATTTTATTTTTTTGGTATCACTTAAGTAAAAGTGAATTTTGAAAAAAAAAGTAAATTAATTTGGTACTAAACAAATTAAACAATATAATAATTCAAAAATTAATTTCCTTTAAAATCTAGAAAAGAGAATAAGGAATTGAAATATATTTTCAAAATTAATATCGGACTTTCAGTACTGGGTGACCATTTCTTTCTCTTTTTGAAACTTTTATTGCCACACGAGTTTTAACTTTTAGTAATAAAATAAAGTGACGTGTGACTGCGCGTGTGTACGCTATGGATTTCAAAGAATCTTAGAAGTAGTTTATCTGTAATTACCACTGTTAAGCGTTCGGAGAATTTGCACACACTATAATTATCTGTCACTACTATACAAGCAGTCACACAGCACTTCCAATTGATATAGAATATTGCCTAAATCCAACCCCTTAAAAAATGCTTTCTACGTTTTCACAGCTATTTCTTCATTGTCAAAATTCTAATTCAAACTATAATATTATAGTATATGTACCTAAAAAATATATAAAATACCAATTTTTGACAAAATCAATTTTGTTTTTTGGTGTAACTTCAAAAATAATAACAGCAGATATATGAAATGTTTACAAAATGTTTATATACACATTTTATATACACAATACAATTTTCAATATATTTTGACTTTTTTGAGCTATTAATAATATAAAGGTATAAAATATTTTTGAATATTTTTTTTTATTTTTTTTCAATAAAATTTTTTTCAAACTGTCAAAAGACTTAAAATTTAATACAAGGTTCTTCATAACTTATTTTAAGTGAAAATTAAAAAAAATGTTGAACGTAAGTTTCTAATAGTTTTTTATAAGCGTCTAAAGTTAAAATGTCCACAATATACGTAAAAATCACGAACATTTGTAGTTTTTTTGATTTGGAAATTCATAAAAAAATTTCTGTTTAAATTTAAGATTTGAAAATTTCACACGATTTTCTCTATAAGTTTTTTTTACCTTTCACAAAAAAAAAAACTGAGAGTCAAAAATTTTTTTATGAGTGTTTGAATTTAGACTTCAATATTAATTACTGATTTTTCAGGGAACGATTTGTTTATTTCGTTGTAATTTAAAAAGAAATAACTGTAGATATTTGAAATTTTCACCAAATGTTGAGATTATTATTTTCTATACACCAACAATTTTTAAAATTATTTTGACACTTTTTGAATTAATTGTAAGTCTATGAAATTTTTGATTTTTTAAATTTTTTTCTATAAACATTGATAAAGAAATTTCATAATTTTAAAATTTCACAATTTTTTTTATATGCATTTAAAGTTCAAATTTTGATCAGAATGTATCAAAATATCGAACGTTTGCAAATTGTTTTGCAGTTAAAAATTTATAAAATATTCAGTTTTCATAGCTTAAGATTGAAAATTTAAAACAAGGTTTTTCGTAAGTAGTTAATAGTGTAATCAAAAATCAAAAAAAAAAAATATATTGACATAATTGTTTTAATCAAAATTTGGTTGTCTACGGCATTTATGTTCTACATTCTACTGTAACCAGAAATCACAAATCACCAAGTTACCAAATAGTAATGATGTGAGAATTTATTTTATTTTTCTATTTGCGAATTTATGTATCTTTTCGTATACCATAAGAACACTAAATGCTAATTTTAAAGTATAATATACTTACTAGGTTTAATATATATAGTATAAAATTTATCTGTAGTCCACAGATAAAATATATTTGTGTATAATATTAGAAATATTTAGAATATTTATATGTTAAGTTCAATTCTCATTCATAAGTTAAAAGTCTTATATTTTATAAATTTCTCTTTTACAATATAGGTGATAGGTATGACAATTATTTTTTTGTTGACATTATGGATATTGATCCTAAAATATTATTTTCTATTTATAAATATATATGTTCTAGCTGATCCCGTGCACTTCGTTGCCTATTAAAAAAATGAATAATACTAACTTTATATGAATAATATGTTTTATTCTATAATATAATGGTTAAAATATACTAAGTAATATCGTTACAGCAATATTCAATTTATATCAGATCATTATGTATTTTTTATTAAGAAAAGTCTAGCTGTCCCACCCGGCGTTGTCTGAGCCAAAGATTAAGTTAAAAATAACCTCAAGTGATTTACATGCAACTAAGCTATGTTGGTCATCTGACTGCGTCAGATTGCGAAAAATATGCGAGCAGTATATTATTATCTACCTGTGGTGGATTGAGGACCCCGCGAGGAGTTTAAGTAAGATAAATTAGAATATTATGCACATGAAAAATATCACAACGGTAGCCTATGCCAAAGATTTGTTTTTTCTATAAATTTATTTGCAAAAATGTGTATATGATATATTTTTACTAATTATAATAGTTATAAAATATGTAACCATTGACAACATTATAAATAAACAGACCATGGTTACCAATAGCAACCATTTATAAACAAATTTAGTAAATCACAAATATATATTGCAAATTCGTAAATCTCAAAATCCCTGTGTGAGCACCTCCCAGGGTTGGACCACTACTTTTTTAAATTAGCCTATCTCCTTCCTAGTAGTCTAATCTATCACTGACCCAAATTTAATAGCAATCGGTTGAACGGTTTGGGAATGCACAAAGGACAGACAGACATTTATATCTATCTATATATTAATAAATAAATAAATATATATATATAATTTACAAACAGAAGTAAATCGTGTTTGAAAACCTAAAAATGTTAGTACTTATATATTGTGAGACTTACAAAAAAAAAAAAAAAATAATAATCTAGGAAGGGGCCCAATATAATTACCGCACACAGGACCTTTATTTTGTAGTTGTGGCACTGTTTATACTTTATACCCTCTTGCTTTCAGGCCTTATAGCTTATAGGCTTATAGGCTATAGTTATAGTCTTTGTATATAATTATATAGGTATACTACCATATCGGTGAGGTGGTGCTCACTGCTCAGGTATATTGGGTTAACCTGATAATATTTCAGGATCCAATATGTTATAATTTGTAATTGTTTAAATGCATAAGTATAATACTAAATTGTACTGTAAAATAAAATTCTAAATTAAAATCAATATATTATTATATTGATAAATTCTCATAAAACAATCATTATTATTTTTTTATAGCCATCAGTAAGCATAATAATATAATATTATTTTTAACACCACTAGAATGCCAAAATTATTATAATCAATAAATAATATAATATATTATATATAATGTATAAATAATAGGTGCATTAACCTTTAAGCCGGAAAAAGTTGAACGACCTCGAGTATGTGTCATCGTTTGACCGCCAATTAGGCGGCGGCAAGTACGACAAAAGATCCACTGTCGACCTTGGTAACCGTACAATATTTATTTGAATTGGCCACGTTATTATGGTAACCTCAAATACCTGCATACGAAGGCGGGTTAGGTTAGGCGTCCTGTTATCAACTTCCTTCTTGCTACCGGATAAAACCCGACGGATTTTCAGTGTGATTATATTATATATTATTAATTAATATATTATATTATTTATTTTTATAATATAATATAGTCTTATAATATGTACTAGTCAATCATGTTCTATATTTTTTTATTTTCGAACCCGTCGTGTGTGCCTAGGTACCTCGTTCTGTAGTTGTAACGAATAACGATACATCCATATTTTTTAATGGGTCACGGACCCATTAAATGTATAATAATATTGTTTTCTAATTCAACATGATTTACCATTCTTGTTTGTTGATATAGTTTTGTGCAATTTTTTTTTCTATTGTGTTAATTATTGTTCATCAGTTTTTTAAAAATAAAATGTTTATAAATCTAATATAATTTATACTTATATTATTAAATTGTTATTATACTTATACTTGTTTGGTATATTCTCACATAAATTATATTTATTTTATCGTTGTTATTATGGAAGAATACGGGGAGATTAATTTAACTAATCAAGAGTTACAAATGTTGTCAGATTTAGACAGGTAAAACATATCAGATTATTCATATTATAACTAAATTTTCTTGCAACTTCTCCATTTAGGTTATTTAATAGTTTTTAAATAGTGATTATTAACAAATAATTATAACCAAGTATTACGATACATTTGTTACTTTAAATTTTGTAAAGATTTAAGCTAGTAATCAAGATTATTAAGAATTTTTACAAATTAATGTAATATAACTATCAAAGTGTAAACTCTGGAGTTAAGCATGTGCAATTTGTTTACTCTGTACCTACTTACTTATTTTTAATAAAAAGTTTAAAAAAAAAATAATACATTAATTTAGAGTGAGATTTATATTTCTTATACGCAGACTTGTATATTTATCATATTTTTAAAGATACTTCCTACATGTTATTTTTGATATAATAATACATTTGGTATAATAAAATATGTAAATATTTGTAAAATTGAACTCTTGCATTCAATTATGCACCCGTTGTTGTTGTAATCATAATGTAGTAAAGAACAACAATGACATACTTATATAATTAACTAATTTGATTTTTAGAACTATTCAGTTATTTGAATTTTCAAATACCTATATTATAATATTTAGGCATTTGTCATAAGTCTATATTATTCTTGTTATATTGCTATACCACCTACATTTATATATTATTAATTTTTCAACATAACAAATAGGTACAAACAAATTGACTATTTTGTATAAAAACAGACTCAAAAAATGAGTCTAGACATTATTTTATAATCTAACTTAACCTATAGAAAATACTTGAAATAAATTTAAATATTATTCTAATATAAATATTTACTTTTGTATACTAGCAATAATTTTTTTCTATATAATATAAATGCATTGATGAAGGAAGGGTTTTTCAATATTCTCCTTTGTTCATTGATGCCACCTATTATCTAATAAGAATAATAGTTAGAGTGGAACTGGGTGTTACTTATAAACACCAATGTTTTAAATGTACATACAGTAAAGCCTTGATAGTCTGGACAAATTCAGACCAAGCATCGTATGGATTTCTGGAGGTTTTTTAAGATTATCTACTAAAATGACTGTTTATGAGGGATCATTGTAACAAACAAACAATAATAATAACCACTCGACAAGAAAGATGTGAATGAACTGATGATCGATTTATTATATTCTCAGTCTTTACTAGGAACAGTAGGCAATAAAAATGACAAAATTATTTTTTTGATAACAATATTTTATAGATTAATTGGGTTCCCCAGAAAAAATTCCGAAAAAATTATATATTTATGAATAAATAAATTTATTGCTGTTCGGATTATCGAAGCCCAATTGTATATCTTGTTTTAGTAAAACATTAAACATCTTTAATTTGAACTATTAAAATCATACTCTAAAGCAGGGATGGGCACACTTTTTTATAGGAGGGCTAAAAATTAAAAATAAAAATGTATAAAGCACAAAAAAAGGCATACTTTTTATATATATATATATTGTATCATGTTTTTTATTTTACTATCTAAAAGTATGGTTTGCGGGTCACATTGATTTCAATTATATGCAAAAATTGGCCCTTTGCTGTAGTTTGCCCTCCACTGTTCTACAGCTACATAAAATCTAACATGAAGTGTATAGTCAGATTATAATTCTAATTTTGATAAAAATATGCAAATAAAACGTCCCTATAAGACATAAATATACTAACAACAAAAATAACAACAGTCTCATTTTAAATTTTCAGATTATTTTAGTTTCCTCACAACAGAAAAATCAGTTGATCATAAACAACTAAATGATTCCAATATAACTTGTAAGAAAATTTATTATAGTGAGATACGAGTATCACCAATCTTAAAGTTTAAATGTTTTAACTACCAAACCATAAAATAAATAATATTGTTTTGTTGGAATTAAATGATATTTTGATAGTTGAAATTTAATTTTTTTTTTTTTGTTATTGAACTTGAGTTTGGCAACTATAGTTATTAGCTGTTTATAGATTTTTAGTAGGTTTATTGCTGTGGGCTAGTTTACGGTTGGTTAGAGCACATGTGTATATGTGGCAAGGATTTGTCACCAGAATTTGGGTGATCATCCAATCGGGAACTAGTGACATTGGCGATCACTAGTGATGCTTAACTTCAGAATCGAAGCTAACCACTGCATCACACCAGGCCACAGATTTTAATTTATTAAGATGGACAAGACACATTTGTACTTATGTTAAAAACATGATTTTTTAATTTTAATTAATTTTTAACTGATAGATAGTTTAAAAATGATGAATGTCTTATTAATTTAAATCATAAATTATGGTATGTACATTTCTTCAAGAAGTGTATTATAATAATAATGATTTATTGAATTTAATAAAACAGGCCAAAGCCTAATAGTACAGAAAGTTTATAAATTAGAACAATATTACAAGTGAAATACAACATTAAATACAATAAGTATCTTATATAGGTACAACATTTATAATGAGTGTCTTAAATAAAATAATAAAAAACGTTAGGCATTTCTAGTTATACATATAAACATTGTTCACACGGGCATTTAATATCTCCTTAAAGATGAGAAAAAAAATCAACTCTTGTCAAGAATTTATTGCATAGAGCCATAACCCTAGGGATAGGGGAGTTTTTTTAAATAGTTTATGCTGTGTAATGATATATAAAACAAGGATATAGAGCAGTTGTTGTAGATTAAAATATTAAAGGAATACAATTTAATAGATCAAGAGCATCAGTGATACCATAAATGAACTTGTAAATATAAGTTATGTCTGTGAGTTCACGTTTGGTAGATAAACATCCCGGTGTTTAGAGAAGATCTTATATGTGTATAATTGTGGTTATCAAAGATATATTGAATTTGAAGGCTACAAATTATAGAAACTGATTTTATACGTATTTGATTATATCGTTGTTAGGTTTAAAGTATGAATTCAAGAAAGGAGATCCATACTCTAGAATAGATCTAACTAATGTGCATACAGAAGCTTGAATGGTCTCAAATTTTTAAATTCAGAAGAGTAACACTTAGTAAAACCTAATACTTTCAGTGATTTTTTCATAACACCCAATATAATCACAAAAATTTAAATTATTGATTAAAGTTATGCCTGGGTCTGTAATTGATAAAACCGATCTAAATTGGACATTACTTAAGGAATATGTATGAATTATATGCTTACGGGATCTGTAAAAGCATTGAGTAACATTTATCAGTATTTAGGCACATACCCCAATTTTGGCACAAGCAGACAAAATATTTAATTCATCTAATGAGGAAATACAATTAAATATTTTTAAATTGTCTGCAAAAAATAGAGCGTGGTACTTCTTAAGAACAGATGATATTCCATTTATAAATAGATAAAATAAGATTGGCGATAAATGACTCCCCTTTTTAATTATTATGATATTATTTTATTTGAAAGAAATGACAAAAGTAGTTTGTATACTAGTTAAAGGAATAATGTTGTCGAGTATACAATTTTGGTAATAGAACATGTTCTATTTTTCGCACTATTTACCAGTATAGAAATATTTGCGGCCAATCAGAGTACATAAATGATATCAATATTTATTAGCTTTATTTTAAATAATTTGACATTAATAAATTAAATTCATAATATGTTACAACTGATAAACACCTATCATCATTATAATTTTTTTTTTTGCTGCTAAATTGTACATACTTTCTAGTAAATTTTCTTGTCTATAATTTATTATGGTGTGGTGAATAGTTTAGTTCAGGTATTATTGTACTCTATCTAGTGTATCTACACTAGATTAAACACAGTACTTACAACTAGATATAGTATGATAGGTATAGCACCATGACTATTATTGTGTGAAAAGTGCTTTATTTTATTGTCAATGAAATTTTCTCTTTATTTTTTATAAAATAGTATCATTCTACATCTACATATTGTATATTTGTATTACATACTTATTATATTTTAATCATTTATCATCAGATTTAGAAAATTATTAAATATAAATATTACATACATTTTTATGTTTATTGTATAATAAATATATTTTATTTTAGTCGAATGTATGGATTTTTGAAGTTAAATGATCCAAAAGAAGAAAAGAAAAAAACTTTAGTTTTAAAAGTATGTATATTTCAATTATTACCTAATAGGTAACTCATTTATACTATAATGGATATTAAGTCAAAATTAAGACAATCAAACAATAATCATTGGTATGATCAACATTTTTTTGCTATTTTATCTTCTAATGTCAGAAATAATTAACCTATACACTATAATAATAATTATGTTTTTTTAAAAGTAATTATTTATAATTTTTCTACTCATTGTAAAAATATTAAAAATCTTAATGGTACAACTTTTAAACATATTGCTCATATACATTTAAAATATTACTTGATTAAAATACCATAGCAAACTTAACATAACTTATTCAAATACACCTTAAATATGTGGCAGCTCTTAAAACATTTGTTGAGTTTTTGGGTAAAGCTTTTCAGTTGACACCTAGTCATTATAGTGGTGCATTTTATTGTTGACATTCATATAATTGTATGCAGTATGTTCTAAAATAATGCATTGCTGGACAATTTTGTTTTTGATAGATCTAAAATAGCTTGGTACCTATACTTTTATCAAAAACCACCACCAGTAGGCATGTTAAAAAAACTTAAAACAATTTTAATTTAAAATGCTTTGTAAAAAAATGTATGATAATGCTAAAATATGCTGTCAATTTTGAAATATACTAAATACAATTTCATATAGAAATCACCTTGAAGCTTATTTTTATTTTATCTTGAATTTAATAGGTATGATTTGGCAAAATTGATATGCAAATACATGCACTTATAAACTTTAATAATTAATAAATGATAAATAAATAATTGGGAGAGATTTTTGACAAAATGAATAAGGATTTTAAAAAATTAAAATTGATAACTATTAGAATATATGTATTTTATTTTAATTTTAGACTAATATTAATTAAAAGTGAGTTACCTATTAATAAGTAGGTGCATAAATTTAATTATACTTAATCCCAATTATACATTCTCAACCTAATCAGTAATTACTATTTACTACCATAAGTAATTTTATAAATATAATTGTTTAAATTGATTTTGAATATTATATACATATCTCTAGGCAATAAAGTATCTTGAAAGGATGTTAATGCAAATGCAGAAAGAAAAAACAGAAGACGAGTCCTCAAAAGCAATCTGCATTGATTCCAAAACTTATTGCAAACTAGGACATTTCCATTTATTGTTGGAAAACTATTCTAAAGGTATATCATAATTTACTTTCAATTATTATTTAAGGATGGACTCAGAGTTATGCTCAATCAAAAACTTGTTATTCTCTGTAATTAAGATTCCTCAATAGTCCCAAGGTCATAGCCATGCGCAGACTTTAATTTCTGGTCAAGCCTGGAACAATTAGTGCCCCAATGCATCTTGGGCAGTGTTCTTAAATTGTATTTTAATACATCAGCATAATTTCTAATTGTGAATTAAAAACTTTAATATTTAAATGTAAATAGAATCAAGTTGTATGTGCATGCACAACATTAATGTGCTAATTTGTAACATATATAAATGCAATTACTCTAAAAAGTTTGGACACTGATTCGATTATTGAGAGGCCAGTTCATGGTTTTTTCATTTGAAAATGACTAATTATAAGCTCATGGATTTTTCCGAAGAGTTAGTCATCCACGAGCTGGTGCACGGTTCCACTTATCTAAATATTAAATCAATACAATGTGCGATAATGTGCCATTTTCATAGACCTGTATGTTTATAGATATTGTACTGTTTTTGTTAGATGAAAATTGGTGTATCTACACATAAATGTTTTTAATTATATTACATTATCATGAGTATTTACAACAAATAAAATTTCTATGATTTCCTCGAACATATTATTATAATAAAAAAATAAATACATAAATTTTATCATGCCCTTAAAAAAATTCTGGTTGAGCCTGGGCTTGGCAAGCTTGCCTCATGCGCACGCCTATGCCCAAGGTTAACCTATATTGATGCAGTTCAGACTAATTCTATATATTTCTTGTTTTAATAAATAATGGATTCATAAAATAGTATATGCCTATATTATTTTGATTCATGTAAATATTATATAGTAGAAAATTATTAATTATTATTTTTAAAGCTGCTATTTAATTATTAAGTATTTATTTTTTTTTAAGCTGAGTATATTCATATTTTTATGAACATTATTTACTAGAATAATTTTATTGGTTGTTTTTTATTAATACTTAAAAAAAAAATATAATTGTAAGTTAATATAATGTAATATAATTGGGTTCTTTAAAATATCTACATTTATAATATTATATTTTGTTTTAGCAATGTCTGCATACCACAAATATTATAATGATGCAGAAACTAACCATTGGAAAGATGCTAATTTTTTGTATGGTCTCGGTCTTGTATATTTTCACTTCAACTCATATCAATGGTAAGATTAATAGTAATTTACAATCATTATAATTTAATGTGTTGTTTTATCTTCCATTTTAAACAAGTTTACAAATCATTTATAACAATGCATACATAATAACTTTAGTTAATCTATAATATTTGGTACTGAACCTATTTTTGACTTATTGAATGTTTTAATATAACATCACTTTTGCCATAAAACTTTATTTCTTACTTTTCAATATATAAATGATAGACTAGAAATTTATAATATATATACCAAAATAAAAATTGTATATATTAGAATACTCGTATAATGCATGCAATTATTGATAATTTATGTCTGTTAGATATTGCAATACATTTAAACAGTGGTAAACTATATGTAATTATCACATTTTAAACACAGAGTAAAATAAATTATTTTAAATAAAAAAAGCATATACAAGTCATTTGAGACACTAAGGTGGATGTTTTTAAATTTAAAAGCAATAATAAATAATCACATTCCTAAAAATGGTTACAACAAAAGACTAAGAATTCAATTTAAAATCTAGATCTAAAATGGTATTACATAAAATTTAAATAAAAATTGACAACTGTATTATATGCTCTAAAAAATGTAATATAATGAAAGACTAATATTAATAACTAAATTGTTTTCAATCTACTCTATCTTCTCTTAAATTGCTAAGTCTTTAATCATTGTAGGTATAATATTTAAAAGTAGGATAGGTCAGTCATGTATTTTTAAACAAATTTAAGTTATAGACATATATGTGTGTTTATTTGACATCTAGAGTATATAGGTGTTTTTTATTTAACTGGTAATGAATTCAACGACAATGTAACCAAGTTCACAATATTGCCCTAGGGCCTCCTTGTTTTCAGATTCTTTGGATTGACTTCAGCCAAGACCATAGCCATGGGGAGGGGGGGGTTTGGATTCAGACCCCACCAAAAAAAAAATTTCCTGAGCTTATTAACTTATTAAAATGTGCTAGTCAAAAATCATATTTATACTTTAACCCCTCCTCCCCCCAAAAAAGAAATCTTTTGTTGGCTATGGCCTTGACTTCAGCCCTATAATTGTATAATGTTCCAATCTTATTTCACCATAGTACCTTAATAACTTAATATTTTTAAAATGTACGTCCTTTTCTCTTAGCCAGATCTTACTTCCTTCTTTCTTTTAAACTTTGAGTGAATTACTTATCTCTCTGCACACTCTATAATAATTCTGAAGTCTGTTACTACAATACACTCACAAATTAAGTGTTATACATTTCTATGCTTAATGAATGGTATATAAGCTATTATGAAGTATACAGACATATAATGTCAATGATCCTATTAAGATGTTATTATTTGTATTTTAATATACACAATTTACAATAATATTTAAAAATGTTAAATAAATTTAATAAGTTTAATAATTAAAATGCCATTTAAATATTTTTAATTTTATTCTTATATTACTGTATTGTCTACAAATTTATAAAAAATTAAGATAACTAAAATTCTATATAATAATAAATGTATCGTGAAAAAAATTGTGTAGTATAGAAGACTAATTGAACTTTATTCGTTGTTAAGATTATTATAATAATTTCATTAATTAATAAAGCAGATAAATGTTTTACAAATTAATCTATTGTTTAAAAATATTTCATGTCTAGATAAGATTTAGTGGCTTGGAATACTATGTAAAACTTTGGTCTAATACAATAAATTCTGCTCATCAAAACATTTAAGATGTCACTATATGTATTGTAAATGTAACAAACTGTCATCACTATTAAACTGCAATCAACTGTTTAAATTAAATAAGCAAATCTATTAAAAAAATAACCAATGTTATTCTACCATCTATACTATAGATTACCAATTGCCATTATTCATAAATATTAATATAGTAATGCTTATCAATGATATGGCATTATTAAAAATCTAGATTATAGTATTAAATTAGTGTATTTATACATCATTTTCAGAACCAAAAACTAAAAATACAAACAAAAAAAAAAAAATGAATGCATTAAAAATAAGTTAATAACTAGTTGTGAAAATAAAACAAAAATGTAATTTCTTTGTAAACGCAAAAGTAGATCAAGAAAATAAATGTCTTTAGTTAAATAAAATTCACCTAATACAAACTATGTACCCTATTATCGACGATATGGTATTATTAAAATGTATAAGACATCGGTGAAATAAAAATAAAGTAAACCAGTTTCCAAACTCAGGTGAACGGCTGCGGCGTAAAACCGTCAGTTTACCTGCAGGGCTGCAGCTGTGTGTGTACTGTAACGCCAATACGTCATAACGATAATAATACCCAATAAAGAATAAGAAGAGCGTAGTAATAACTAATAATAACAATAATAACGATAATTATAGTCATGAAGATAAAAAAAAAACGCGTGTACGGTCTCCGTTGTCTATTCTTCGGAGACAGTACGCGGTTGGCGCACCAAGGCATCAACCACCACCATTGCCACCGGCCGCGTACTCAGTACATGCTGGACCGCTAAGTGCTAGTCGGCAGTCTGCCGATAGCTCGGTAGCAATCGCCTGACTGGCCGACATTGAAGTACTGAGGCGAGTACAATGATTGTAAATTGTACACTACTTGCGCGTGCGTGGTCCTGCAGTTATGACAATACTGCTCGGCAACGGACCGGACAGACACGAGTTTGGTAACCACTGAAGTGTCTCACGCGCCGAGGTTAGCGTCCCACAGGTCAACGTTTAGAGCGTTTGCATGTATGCGCAGCACCGCAGCGGTGTGTACCGTGTACGCGTACGTAGTTACTATTTTTTTTATAGTTAGTCGCCACTCACAAGCGTATGCACACCCGTAGTAGGGATGTGCCGCCTCCTCTTCGTCATCCTTCTTCTCCTATAACCTCTTCGGTATTATAGTTTCCGCCCCATCCTCCGACCCGCCGCTGTTGTTCCTTCACGACCGTGGTCGCCCGCAATTCGCCTCGGCGGGGCAGCCCTTCTCCCACTCACCGTTTTTTTTTATTCCATCTCTCTCGCGCACCCGTCTCCTCCCGCCGCGCATCCCTTCTCGCTCGCACCGCGTTTCCTCCCACCGCCGCCGCCTTATTTTTCGGGGGAGGGGTAGACGCCCAACGCACGCACATCCAAAAGACCCTCTTTTTTTACACGGCGACCGACGACCACAATGTCCTCTACACCGCACAACCTGCAACTGTACATTTCACAATAATCATAATATTATATATTAGTGTTCTTTCGTTTTTTTAAAAAATCTCATCCTTCCCCTCCACCCGTTTGTTTTATGCCATACCGACCAGCACGGTCGACTATTGTTTTTATTTATTTCTTCCACGTTAGTTTTAGTCATCGCCGTTTGTGCGTTTCAAATGCCTCCGGTCGTCGTTTACTTATACCAATTGCTAATTTCGCACGTAGCATTCAGTGTTCATTAGTTCGTAAACCGCCGCCGCCGTTCCAGTGTTCGTACACGCTGTAGTAACTCGTCCACACACGTCGAACACACACTCACACAGTCACACGCGCGCTCCTCGCGCACACGCATGCACCGTCTCCTGTTATCTCAGGTAAACTTTGGTATATGTTTATGTATATATATATATATACACGTTTATTGTTGTGTAATATTATTATTTATTATAATTATCATAGGTACGGTATTATAAGTATTTCCTGTCTTGTCTTGTTTCCGATGAAACGACGCTCCCGGCCTCGCGCGCTCAACTCATCGGCGCGGTCTCACCGATGACCGGTCGACGATCGTCCCGCCGCAAAGTGGTTTTTGTTTTTGTTTTGTTTTGTTTTTTTTTTTTCACACATTTTCATATTTCTCCAGATAATAAATATTACGCTATCAACGCCGTCACACCGCGCACAGTATCGCCCGCGACGCTCTCGTAAACAAAACGCCAACGCGCCGAACCGCCGTAGCCGCACGTAGGCCCATCAAGGCGCATTGGCCTTTTGCCGTACTGCTGCCACCATCGTCGGCGGTCGTCGTTGTGTGCGTTATGTAGTTTTTGTTGGTTTTCGTTCGGATTTTTTTGTTAGCGCATTATTTTTTTTTTATTATTATTTTCGAATGTGTGGCGCCCCGTTGGTTTTCATTTTAAGAAAGCGTTTTACGTTTTTACGACCGTCGTCAACTAGTTTACATTTTCTTACGGCAAACCGTCACCAACCACTGTTGATTTCTGTCGTTCGAGATCGTCGTCGTCTATCATTAGTAAGATCTAATATTATGTAAAAACATTTTGGAGTTTTCTTGTTTTCAGTGATTAGCGTATTTAGTCATACCCAGTATCATACTAATATTGTAGTAGTGACATTTACCGTATAAGCTGTTTTGATCAAACAGTACTATAACAAATATCATCGATTCTACTAACATTTTGTTGTTTTTCTTCAGTTAATATCTATGTAACTGGATTATTTTTTTAAATAACTTTATAATCATTAATGTCTAAATTGTTAAAAATATTTTATCTAACCATAAATTGTTAGCCTCAGCCATGTCATAGTACAATAATTTGTGACTACAATATTTTTTAATAATAGTTGAGGTATTTATCAATGTTCAATTTTAATGTTTTATGAGCCAAAAGATATGAATTTCTATTATTTCTATTTCGAGGACACCAAGCATTAAATACCTATTATTTTTAACGTGTTGGGGACCAAAGTTGTAAGAATTGCATAGTTGATCATACACCTACTTATTTAAAACAATGACAACGTTTTATTCTTTCTAAATAGTTGGTCACAATGCTATTGACTGACTAGGTCAGTGGTTCTTTATGTTCCACCAAAATGTTTAAATCAATGGAAAAAAATTAAATTATTAAATATATAACTTATTCCATTTTAAATTGAATTTGTTCATTTTATTATTTTCTAGTGACTAATTTGTTTTGTGCTATACTTGCATTGTTTAATATATTATAAAATTTAAAACATATATAAATACCATTTTATTTTACGGCCGAATTCGTTGAAAATATCAAAAAATTTTAAGTGTTCCGTCATTCGAAAAAAGTTAAGAACCACTTGACTAGGTACTCCCAGTTAATAATTATTACAAAACTCGTGTAATCATGTTGAATTATAGTTATATTTTTCTACTTAAAATATTTGTGTTATCAACATATTATTTTAATATTTGAGGCAACATTTGTATTCATACTTTGGTAGTATATCGTGCTACCATTATACAATTAGTATTGTCTATTATCTATTTACTTGTTATAAATATATTAGATTTACCTACTATAACATAAATATTGGTTTAAAAAGTAGTTCACCAAAAATTATATTGTTAATATATAATTATATAATGTTATTAAATATTCTACAGCAAAATTCTAGGTTCATTTTTTTCAATAATTCGTAGACAAAATTTAAAAAATAATTCAATTTAGATAGGTATTGATAAATTTATATTTTGTCATTATTAACTTAAAAAAAATATATTAATTGTACAAATATTTTTTCAAAATTTTTTTTTTTAATATTATGGACAAATGATAGTAAAAAATAAATATTTTGTTTGTAAATAATTTTTGTTTTACTTTTAAAAAATCTTCACATTTCATTTATCTATATATTTAATAAATTCTGCATTAATCCTATCTATTTATAATGCCATTATGGTCATAATATTATTTTTTGTAGTAATCAAACATTTGTAAATTGTTTTATGTATTTACCACATTCTATAAAGTAAAATTACTTAGATACTGATACATTGGAATTAAATTATTTGTCAAAAATATTTAGGATAATATTTAAATTAAATCCCAATGTTTAAATTATTATTTTTACAATATTATGAATATAAATCAATAATCTATGAAGGTATAATAAGCATAATCTTTTTTAATAAAATCATTTATTGTAGAATTAGACATTTCAGACATTTTTTTGACAAATTTTGATTATATTAAAATTGTATAAACTTCAATTTAATAACTGTTAAAATAATTTAAAACAAAGAAAAGGTATATCAACAATGCATTTAATTATTATGCGCTCTGCCAATTTGGCATTTTGTCAAAATTGTCAAACATCACTAATCACTGTATATCCTATAATAGTTATTTTAAGCTCCTAATATGAAAGGATATTGAATTTGTATTAAAATTTCAATTTTTTAATTAGATCTACCATATTGTATTGTTTGATAGTTTAATTAAATGATTTTCAGGTCCATTCAGTTTTTTCAAAAATTACTTTATATCGACCCAAATTACCAACGGGCCAATGAAGTACATCTTAGATTGGGTTTGATGTACAAAGTGTTTAATGAGTGGGATACAGCATTAAAACATTTAAAACACGCTTATTCAGATGTTAGCTTAAGCACGTTTTCCAAACTTGAAAGTATGATTGATTTAAATTGTCTTATTTTCAAAGTTGTTTTATTAATTTATTTTTATTTTCAGTAAGCTTCCATATAGCACATTTATATGAAGTACAAGGGAAGTACAAGTTAGCTAAAGATCACTATGAACAACTCTTAAATGATTCAAAAATTACTGTTCATTTACGTGCCGATATTTGTAGACAGCTAGGTTAGTATTACATATTAAATACTATAAGATGTTTTATAAGATAGGAAATTAATATAATATTTTTAAAAAAAATTTCCATAGGATGGATGTATCACAGTTGTGAATGTCTAGGGGATAAAAATAACCGTGAAACTGTTGCTATTCAATATTTACAAAAATCTATTGAAGCTGATAACAAATCAGGACAGTCTCTTTATTTATTAGGGCGTTGTTATGCAAGTGTTGGAAAAGTTCATGATGCATTTATAGCATATCGTAATTCTGTTGAAAAATCAGAAGGAAATGCAGACACATGGTGTTCCATTGGGTAAATTAACATTTTTATCATATGTTACAAGACATTTTATATTTTATTATCTACTGAATAATATTTTTAAAAAACTGAAATTTTCAAGAGTTAAAAGAATATTATTAAATTATAAATAGATTCAGAGTAATGCATGAATTACTAAAAAAAAATACTTAATATTTTTTTTAAATTTATTGCTTATTATTTTTTTTTTTTTAGTTAACTTTTTAACACGTTCACTGCCGACCATATTATGCATTAGTGCGCGCATAGCCGTAACCAAAAACCAGTCTCAATATTTTGTTCAGCTGTATTATTTTGATCGTAATCGTCATCTCCAGAATAGCCCTCGCCTAAACTCTTAATCCCAGAATTAAGATCAAAGTCTTCGTCCGATATTAAAAAATCTCCATTATTAATCATAT
>JACXSJ010001208.1:89836-108536 GCA_014851325.1 Pentalonia nigronervosa | reverse complement strand
AATATTTTCTCGAGATAATTTTTATATCTACTATCTACAATCAAATCAATATATAGGTAATACTTGTATTGATAATTTGATGTATGATTAATGATTATATATACTATTACCTATATGATTTTTAAAATTATTTTTGCTTGTATTGCAGAAAACGTACGTAATAAAATAGGAAATACTGATTCAATACGTAGAACTATCCGTCGAGCACGTCGTAAAAATGTTCCTGAAGAACCCAGGAGTATGCAATTTGTATTGCCCGAGAAATGGAAAACAACTATGGGTGGTGAGTCAAAAGAATTTTTAATTTACGACAGCGAAAGTGAAAATAGAATGTTGATATTTGCAACTTCTCGAGCCTTAACTATATTATCATCAGCTTCGCTATGGTTTATGGATGGAACTTTTAAATGTTCGAGTGTTTTCGCTCAATTATATGTTATTAGAGCTGAATTTGAAAATGATGTATTTACATGTGTTTATGCATTCCTTCCAAATAAATTACAAACAACGTACGAAGAAATGCTTACAAATGTTATTTTAGCTTCTATTCGGAACAGGTCTCCAGTTAAACCAGAAACTATAATCATTGATTTTGAGATAGGAGTTATAAATGCCATAAATTTAGTTTTTAATCAAGTAAAAATTCAGGGCTGTTTTTTCCATCTGTGTCAAAGTGTATGGAGACAAATATAAAACTTAGGATTATCCAAAATCTATAAAGATAACGAACAAATTGCAAAACAATGTAAAATGATAACATCTTTAGCATTTTTACCAATTGAAGAAATACCTAATGAAATAGTTAATATGCATTTAACTTTTACTCCAGAACTATTTCCATTAATATTTTATTTTGAATAAACATATATTAACGGAAAGAATGGTGCATCAAGATTTCCTCTTGAAATTTGGAATGTCAGACACCAAACAATTAAGAACTCACACAGGACGAATAATTTTAGTGAAGGATGGAACAGTTCGTTCAATAAATTGATTGGATCGGTTAATCCAAGTTTCTGGACTGTTTTGCGGTCTTTGCAATTAGACGAATGCTCTAGTCATTTGAACAAAAACACAAGAAATAAAAACCAAAATACACAAAAGAAAATTCGTGATGCCTGTGTACAGCATGAAAATAAAATAATAACTAATTTACAATTGCTCGAAATAATTTGCCATACGTTTAATTTTTAAATATATATATTATGATTTATGTGACAGTGAATGTTTTAAAAATACATACCACGAATTTATTACCATAAATATTATTATTATTATTTTTTTTTTTTGTATATGTTAACTACCTGTGTTTTGTAATAACAAATTAAACATTTTTTTTTAATAGTACAAACTGTCCGCCATATATATTTAATTACTTTTTGAAATAGTACAAACTGTCCGTGGTTTTCATTTTTTGTGGGTGACCGTACAAAGTGTCCTACAACCCTTACTGGATTGTGTGAAGCATTTAACTACTATTTTCCAAACAAACAGCAGGTTAAACATTAAAATGAATTGTGGATTAAAAACCCATTTATTGTCAATGCATAACCTTCAGCTATGTCAGCAAAAAATTATGAAACTTTTATTGAAATTACATCTGATTCATTATTGTAAGAAAAATTTAAATCAATGCCATTAGTAAAATTTTGGTACAGTTCAAAAGATGAATATCCTCAATTATCACAAAAGGCCATATTGGTCAAAAGTTTTGCCTTTTGCGACCGCTTATATGACGTGTGAAACGGGGTTCTCCATTTATGTATCGACAAAAACGAAATACCACAACAAACTTGATGCCGAATCTGACATGAGAATTCAACTTTCATCAATAAAGACTAATATTAAGTACATCATGTGCACTGAACATGGAAAACTGATGATTGTTATGAACACACAAAATTACAAAATGGCTTTGGCTCTGCCGTCGGTGACCTAATATCACCAATATAGTGACGTATGACGTCCGACCATTATCTTCGTATTTCCAATTTCTATTACATGTTTTATATTATATAATAAAATACCAAAATGGTTAAGAGTGGTTCTATATTATGTGTACTAAAACAGAAATGAATCCAGGGAGGGGATTGGAAAAAATCTTCCCATTTTTTGTTGAAACATTTAATTGAAAAGTATATATATATATATATATATATTCATAGTTTATTAAATAAATTATAAACCTACCTACAAAAAAAAAATTATTTGAAAACCTTGAAAATGCAGGAAAAAAATATATGTATGGCGTAAGTTTTAATATGATGGCTCAATTTTCTAGATTTTTACCTTGGATTCGTGCCTGCGCCTATAGTTACTATCTACCTATATTGTCGATCATAATTGATAAATTTCTATATGAAGCCATATTTTTTTTTCTGTAATGTAATAATATACACCGATACTTATAATATAATATTGTATAAATAATATTAAATCATAAAAACAATTTTTCGTTTCATTGTCTGAAAAACGACTTTTAATATATTTATTTTCGTGTGTGCGTATCATATCAATATATGCATTTATGTATAGTTGTTGTCAGGCGTAGCATTAAATTTGTATGCAAACAGTAATAGTATAACAATATAATATGAATGCGTAATGTAGTATACATATTTTATATAAATTATATAATATAGTTTCTGTCATAGAACATGCATATTTATGTGGGTGGTTTCTACGCGTTTACATGTTATTGTTTCGAATTAGATTATACCAAATATTATTACAACGGACATTCATTTTTGTACATATTATATAATATGACGTAGGCGCCAGTCGCGAGTTGATCCTGTTTTATAGCGAGTGCATCATTTGATCAAAAAACTACAAATTTTATCTAACCATTTTGAAAATATTTTGTATAATTATTCTGATTAAAAAAGTTTATTTTTCGTACGAAACGTATAGTTTATGGCAGTCTTATTGCTCCAAAAATAAGTATCAAACAAATACTATACACGTATTTGACTTTGCAAATATTATAAGTAAACTTAACTTATAATAGATTAATGTATAATATTTTTTAATTAAGAAAATTAATATAACAGAATTAAATGGGAATAATAATTTAGAAATATTAAAAATTTGAAAAATATATAATATGTTATAAAAATTGAACTGATTTAAATATGTAAATAATATTATTTAAGTTAATATTAGGTAATACTTATTAGATGAATACAAAATTTACTAACGCATTTTAATAAAATAATTTCTCTTATTTATTCCACATTCTCAACTAGAACAATTAGAAATTAAATATAAAATGAAATACTTATAATCATTTTTAGTTTGTAGTATATTTATATTAAACAAGTAACTAAAACATTTTAATAATTCAAATTATAAATGTTATTGAAAGCTTATCAACAGTCAAGATTTTAGTTAATTATTATGTTCCAACTTTTTTCAATATCTTTTAACATTGTAGGTACTTATTCCCAAAATTAAGATATTGGTATGGAAAATATTTTTATATTGTAAGAATAAATAGGTTTCGATATTAATACTTGGTATATTATTATAACGAATAATTTTGGATTTATCCAAGACAAATGTAATGCATACTCTTTAAGTCTTAAATATTACTATAGTTCATAGTAAGTTCTCTCTCTGAATAATCATTCTTTAATTCATGCCAAATGCATCCATAACCTAAAAGCACTCACCATCCACCACATATCTTCACCATCCTACCTTACCTTTTTCAATGATTTCGGATGAAAATATGATCTTTTCCGCCTAACTCGACGTATTGTATTCACACGTTTATTCGATAACTGATTAATTACTTTGACAAAACTATGCCTGCGGAACATCTGTAAAAACGTGTGTGTTGGACGTTTATTTATTTACTTTTCGTATTTCGTATAGAATCGAAATTCCAGTTTTACACGTTTACAGTTACAGTTATAGTTCTGCATCCGTTCGTGTCATCTAAAATAAAGAAGACGTAAATTTTTTCGGGAAAAAAAATAAACTTACGGAATCGGGTTCGCTAGTGACTGTTAATGTAGAGTTATTGTTGTATATGTCTGGGCATGAGGACGCTTTCATAGAATTTTTTTGGATGTTCAATATCGCTCCTTTGTACATCACGGAGCTCCTAGAACACAAAATATGTAATTTACATACTTTATAACACGCTGTATAATTATTATTTACTAATCATGATATACGCTGTCCAACATATGTATGATTTATCATTATTATGACGATATATTTATCATTCATCGATGGGATAGGACTATGGGAGTGGCTGGTCAATTTTATTTGTGAATGAACTGCCGTCAATTCATTATAACGTACGCAGTTCAACTATGAGATTTTCATAGGCATCTAAGATTAAATATTTTTTTATTGTTTTTATTTTGAAAATAATAGCATACAAAACATGTACGTTATTATGAAATCAATTAATTTAATAGCTCCTTTGATATGAATCGAAATATCTAAATTCTGTGAAAGAAATGTTCCTTATTCCACTTCTTAAATCTCAACGCTGTTTTATAAATCTAATACCTAATAATAAATTTCCATTATTCTCATTTGGACATTTTTAATCATGAAAATAGTATGATATATCGGAGTATGATATATTCTATATAATAATTCGATTTATATATACGTTTACGGGCATTCATAAATTACATAACGTGCATGGAATTTTGCCAAAATTTACGGTACACAATTTATGAATGATCTCTAATCTAAATTAATATTTTAACACGCTAAATGCTGCAATAGTTAAAAACTAATAGATCATACATAAATCTTACATCCTATAAAGCCACATTGTACTATATATTTTATAAGTTAATAGTTATAGGCCATTAAACATTCGTTGATGAAACACTGCTTTCAAATTCACAATTGTTTTTAAAAGAAGGGCAAGTGGGTACCGCTCTGCTCTACAATAGGTATTGAGTAGATCACTTTTATGGATGTGTTAAATTTGTATTCAATGATATAAATCATTGTATACGAAATACGATTCTGAATGAAAACAGTCTGTCAGCCTACATAACTAAGTGCGCCTATTTTAAGATATTATTGCTATTAAAAATAATTCATTTCATTGCTATTAATAATACAATAGGTTGAATTTATTTTTCCAGAAAACATTAAATTTGAAAAATTATTTAAGTGTATAAAATATAATAATACACTTTCGAAGTTTCAAGAACCCTCAAAAAATATTTTTAAATTACAACGAAATAAATAATATTATTATTCTTAATTCAAATATCTAATTTCGTCCAAATTTAAGTTTAAAATGTCTATAAAAAATTATTTATTTAATACAGTTTTTTAGATTTTTTGGTTACACTATTAAATACTTACCGAGAACTTTGTTTTAAATTTTTAATCCTTAGCTATAAAAATTGATCATTTTATACATTTTTAACTACAAAATAATTTGTAAACATTCGAGATTTTGATGAATTTTGTTAAAATTTAAACATTAAATGCTTATAAAAAAAAAATTGTACCTATATATTTTTATTATTTTTGATATGTTATTTTAACAACTTATGAAGAATCTTATATTAAATTTTCAAGAAATTTTATCCAACGAAAATTTTTTTTATCGATATTTAAAGAAAAAAAAATGTCTTAGACTTACAATTAGCTCAAAAATTGTCAAAATATTTTTAAATTATTTTGGTGTATAGAAAATTATAATCTAAATATTTGGTGAAATTTTTAAATATCTACAATTATTCTTTTTTGAATTACATTAAAATAAGACAATTGTTCCCGGAGAAAACGGGTAAATATCTAATGTCTAATTTCAAATGCTGATAAAAAATTATTTTGACTTTCCAGTAAATATTTTTCTTTTTAGAAATGTAGAAAAACTTATAGAGAATCTTGTGTTTTATTTTTAAATCTTAGATTTAAATAGAAAATTTTTTATGAATTTCCTAATAAAAAACTGCAAATTTTCGTGTTTTTATGTATTTTCTTGAAATTTCAAATTCTGATGCTTATAAAAAAACTATTAGAGACTTACACTCAATCTTTTTTTTAAATTTTCACTTACAACAAGTTATGAAGTATATTGTATTACATTTTCAAATTTTTTGACTGACTGAAAAAAATTTTATCAGCAATAATAATAAAAAAAAAAAAACCAAAAATTTATTATGCTTATAAATAGCTCAAAAAATTTCAAAATATTTTGAAAAATATATGGTGTATAGAAAATACTTACATAAATATTCGGTGAAAATTTTATGTATTTATGGTGATTATTTTTTTTGTTACATCAAAAATAAAAATTAACTTTGTCAAAAATTTGATTTGTGAATAAATTTCCGTTTTTCTTCAATTTTTTTTTGTTTTTCTTGGCGCATTTTAAAATTATTAGGAATTTTTTACTTTTGACCTCCTAAAGTACCAACTAGATTCACTTTTCTATCAAAAAAGATGTTGATGAAAAAAATTGGAACACTTTTACTGCACTAAAACGATATGACACATAAAAAAACACACAACATTGTAAAATCAAGTGTGATTTATTAAATCCTTCAACAATGAATAAACATTTTTTTTTTTTTTGATACAAGTAATGATCAATTAATGATGAAAATATACGAATTTATAATAAAGTTTTAATGAGTTTTAAATATTAAATTAAATTTTATAATGAAATTTAATTTATATATTGACATTTTGAAACTTAAGATAACTAATAATAAATTGTTTTATTTAAAAACTTTTACATAAAAAATGGTGTAAAGTATTGTAAGTTGTAACTGATAACTTATCAGTGTTTTAAAAAAAATTCTAAACTAATAAAATTACCGACTGTTGGGTGTAAATTATTTTAAATATTATTAAAAGTTTGTATATTATATAGGTTTATGTTTGTCGATAAACATTGTATTATTATTAATAGTGATCATTATAAAATCTACACTTTTTTGATTTATTTTGACATAGATAAAACTAATTATAAAATTAAAAATACGGTATGTTATTTATATCTAAACAAAGTGTCTATGCAGTTAACTTACCAATAATACTTATAAAATTAGTTAGATTTGATATTTAAAAATGTATGTGAATAATATACAACAAATTATCTAAATAAGTAATAACTAATAACTCTATAATTTAAACAAGAATACGATAACTTAAATGAATAACTTTAACTATTGTTCAGTATACATGAGAAGCAAAATTCGTAGTTCTAACGATTAGAAGAATGTTTTAATATATTGAAATGTTAAAGGAAATTTCATCGATACTGATGATACTATATAAATAACTTATAATACTTTGGACTTTCTATACAAAATAATACTTTTGTAGTACTTATTCAGTCATTACGTTTTATTTAATCCCAATATGTTTAGTTAGAATTCACGGCAGGGTTTTTAAATTATTTTATTTTTGTACTTTTTGAATTCCAATATATTGGGAATCTACTACACGTTGTACATTAGACTACAAATACTATACAATGCATAAAAAGGTATTCAAGACCTTTTGCTATACGGTTGTAGGTATTGATTAGTCACTGTAATGAATTTGTTAAATCTGAATTTAATGATATAAAATCATGGTATACGAAAATCGATTCTGAGCAAAAACAGTTAAGTTAAATAAAAAAAAAAATAAAAATAACTTGACTTTTTAATGATATTATTCTTATTAAATTAATTTAATTTACTTTTAGTAATATAGTAGGTTGAGTCAATTTTCGCCAAAAACGTTGCATTTGAAAATTTCATTGTGTATATGTAATATAATAATATACTAATATAGGTACTTTAAAAGTTTCAAGCACCGAAAAATTATAATTTTAAATTACAACAAAATAACTAAAAAAATTTTTTTGAAATAAAAAACAAAGTCCACGTAGTCAATGGCCATTGGGCGACCGTTAAGATTGAGTGTCTACAGATATTGTTATTTACAAATAACTAAAATTGTTATTCTTCGGTTAACCTGTAAGTGGTATAGTCCGGTCTCACAGACCGCTGCAGTTTTTTATTTCGGTTTAGGTGATCCAATATTGATAATACGACCACAGAGGTTGGTTTTACCTTTCCATGGAGATAATATAAAAAGGTAACTAAAGGTTATGGAGGTAAACATGTTAAATGTTGGTGATTACATCTGTTTAAAAGTGATAAGCGGTCCGATGGATCCATAGAGTAATATAGAGATACCTTATCGTACCTCGGCAATACAACTATTGTGAAATCAAATGTTAAATCATTCAGCCCAAATTGTGTGTCACTTTACTACCAGATTTCTACTAGATGGCGTTATTCACGCCTACTCTTCATTGCTAATACAAATGAATAGTGATCAACATTAAAGTGTAATGCTGTAATTATGTAAACAATAAACAGAATGTTTGATTGAATACATTTTGTACTTTTGTATTTTTTTTTTAAATTTGGTAAGTTTTAACAAAGTGTAATAATAATAAACCATAATGCAGAGTTGCATTGTTTGTGGAAGAACGCGTAATAGTAAATCAAAAGAGAATAATATTACGTTTCATAGGTAGGCAAATATATTAGTTTAATATTGTACATTTTGTTTATTTTATAACACATTATTACAATATTTTGTAATCAGAATAATAATTATTTATAATAAACTATTATTTTACTTATTTATTCTTTGATTGTTTTTTGTACCAGGATTGAAAATAATATCAAATGGAATGATTTTTTTTATTGAAAATAATAAAAATATTAATGAGGTCAGTAAAAATAGTTTAACCTGTTCTGCTCATTTTGATTCAAAATGTTTTCTTTAATATAAAAATTAAGACAGTTAACTCGAAATACAACTACTATCCTATTTTAATAATTATTATTTATGGTACATTAATTTATTATGCAAAAACGCATAACAGTATATTTATTATAATATAAAATTAATAGGTTTATGTTATTTTGTAAAAGATAAAATTAAACTAGTTTTGTTCCTTGTTATCTGGTCTCACTGCAAGTAGACCTCTTTCGCCTCAATACAAAATCGAACGGCTCCTCTATATTACTCTATGGACGGACCGCACTATACTATTGACGTAACTATTTTTTTTTATTAAAATTTGACTAACTTCGTTACGTTTTTTAGTTTTCCGTTATTTTCTAATAAAAAAAAATAGAAATGGATGAACCTGGCTCATCAAATATTAGGGTAAATGACTCGACATTGAAAAAACAAATTCGACATGGGATTTTTAATTTATTTCATTCAAATTATGTAGATTTATCAATGATAAAAAGAGTTTTTTTGACTTCCATTATTTTTGTCTAAAAACTAAAATATTTGAATCATTCTTTTTTTATGTTGCTTTTATTTATGTTTACTTCAATATTTAGATGGTTGTAGATTTCAAACGTATTTTTAAATACTTTAGGATTAGCCGAAGCACGAGTAAGAAATTACATTGTAATTTTTTAAAATGTCTAAAAAATTAATTAATTTCTTTAAAAGTATTAAATTTTAGTCGAAAAAATGATACTCAAATAAAAGTTGACACTGTAAATATATTATTTCTACAAATAATGCGATTGAAAAATATGGTCTTAATATAATTAACAAAAGAAAGTGGTCTAGGAGACCGCACCATATCATTAGCATGATTTTTTTTCACTATACCACTTATGGGTTTTAATATCTCATTTTGTCCTAATTTTAACTTAAAATATCTATAAAAATCTGTGTTAATATATTTTGTAGATTTTTTGATTACAGTATATACTACATATGAGAAAATTTTTATAATTTTTTAACTATTTTGCAATTTTTCGCAATTTTAATGAATTTAATTTAAATTTAAACTTAAAATGAAAAAAAAAATTGTGCCTATCTGTATTTTTTGATATTAATAGAAAAAATGTCGGCAAGTGGATACCGCTCTACTGTACAGTATGTGTTGAATGGATGTGTTAAATTTAAATTCAATAATATAAATCATTGTATACGAAAAACGGTTCTGAGCGACGACAGTCTGTTAGCTATATATATATTTCAAGTACATTTCATGATATGTTTTTTTGATATTGCTACTGAAGTAACTTATTTTACTATTAGTTTTACCATAGGTTAATTTAATTTTTGCAAAAACATAGTATTAATAAAATTAAGTGTATTTTAAGATATTATTACTATTAAAATAATTCATTTTACTATTATTAATACAGTAGGTTGAATTCATTTTTACAGAAAACATTGCATTTGAAAATGTCACTAAGTGTATAAAAAATCATAATATACTTCAAAAGTTTCAAACACCCACAAAAAATGTTTTTAAATTACAACGAAATAACTAACATTGTTATTCTTCATTTAAATATATAATTTCGTCCAAATTTGAACTTAAAATGTCTATAAAAAATTATTTTTTTAATATACATTTTTCATTTTTTGGTTACACTCTTAAATATTTATAAAAAACTTTTGTTTCAATTTTTCAATCTTTATCTTTAAAAACTGATTATTTTTTACATTTTAACCACAAAATAATTTTTAAAATGTTTGATATTTTGATGTCCAAATTTGAACTTAAAATGTTTATAAAAAATTATGTTTTTAATATATTTTTTTGACTTTTTTGTTATACTATTAAATACTTACGATAAACCTTGTTTTAAATTTTTAACTCTCAGCAATAAGAACTGAATATTTTATAATTTTTTAACTCCAAAACAATTTGTAAATGTTTGATGATGAATTTCGGTCAAAATTTGAAGTTTAAATGCTTATAAAAAAAATGTGTACTTATGTATTTTTTTTTTTTTTTTTGATATGCTATTTTAACAACTTATGAGGAATTTTGTATTAAATTTTCGAGAAATTTGACCAAACGATCTTTTTATTGATGTTTAAAGAAAAAAAATTGAATAAACCAGGTTACTAGGCTTACAATTAGCTCAAAAATTGTCAAAATATTTTTAAATTTTTTTGGTGTTTAGAAAATGGTATGGTTGATGTATTATTCAAACTTTTGAATTGTGATGCTTAATATACTGTTTTTGTATATATCATACGTGATAAAGCATAATAGTATATGTATGTCATAAAGCCATGAAATCTTTAGTAAAATACAACGGAGAAGTTGATTTATGATACGCACTTAATTCTTATTTTAAGTATTCAAAATTAAGAATAATTCATAAAAATAAATGAAAAAACAAATATGATTTTTCCTCGTGTGCAGTGGTGGAACTGAGACTTAATTTCTTGGGAAGATGAAGTATAATGAAAAATGTTTTTTTTTAATGTGTCTAAAAATTTAATGTCATCTTCTCCCATCATATAATTTACCAACAATCAATCTATATAATATGTAAATATTATATAGGCTATATAGCAGTCCTTGAAGTTTTGTAGAATTGTAAAATTAGTAAAAATATATTAAGTATTAGTATTATCTATATTATAATAAGCAAAACTTTAAGTGTATGTATTATAATATAAATATTTTAATGTAAAATTAGTAATTACATAAAATTTACACAAACAAACAATATTCAAATTCTAGCGATACGCTTTAAAAAAATTTGCTGTTATATTTAATAAATTAGAGCTTAAAACAGTGGTGGGGGGAGAGGGAGAATAATTTTTAACCATAGTAAACAATTTCAGCAGAGAATCTGCCCACCTTTTACCACCAGATTACTCATTTACTCCTATGATTGTGTGCTATTATTATAATCTAATTTAACACAATATGTTTAGTATTAAATTTTTTGGTATACATATGGATATGTATTCTTCATATGTAACCGTTGTTGATTAAAATAGTAATAGTTCTTATTTCGTGCTCACAAAAATAATATAATTTGAAAATATTTGGACCTTTTTGTAGGAAAAAGAAAGAAATATTTTAATTAAACAAATTCAAACTCAACTATTATGACGATTGGCGATGTCCATTAAAATATTATAATGTTTATCAATTATTATTGAATATTACGTCTTATTAATTATCTAACCTATCGTGAGTATAGCATATTGTGTATTATTGTTTATCACCGATCATATTATACGGTCGATTAATTTACACGCAATGGATCGTATGACTGACCTGTGATATGGTAAACTCTTCAAATAGCTGTTTTGAGTGGTGCTAAATTGTCTCTTCAACATTGAGTGATGTGCCTTGGGCTGTCGTTCGGGGCTATTGTCAGCGGTATAAGTCTGTGAGGGTGAAATTGCCTGCGATTCTAGTGGTGAAATGACGCCCGAACCCATTGAATTTGACTTCTTCGATTGTTTTAGCTTCATCTTCATGACTAGCGGTGGCGTATCAGACCGAAACCCATTACCTTTGTTGTAGATGGTCCGGGTATCTGGAAGGTCTTTGCCTACGGACGTGTTGTTCACCTGGCTCACGCTGCTGCTCCGACACAATAACAGGTTCGGATAGTTTTCCAGAATTAAGTTGAATAGCGTTTTGTTGGAACTTAACGACTCGAGTACTTCGAATGGGACCTGTGGCAAAGCATTGTCTGGTTATTATAGTCACATAATATGATAAGGATAACAATAAATTATAATAGGTCAAATGATTTCAATAATAATCTCATACATCTATCAGCTCAGTCAATCTCTGAAAGCGTACATTTGATGAGATTTATTTTTACAAAATTTAAACCATCAATAATATATTCAATATAATATAATACAAGTAATAGGATAATATAATATAGAACATATAATATGATTTGGATGATTTAGCAGACAGCAGTAAGGATCTAGGTATACGACGAGAAAAATAAAAAAAAGCACAAAGTTATTAAATCTTAATGTCTTACTGTTATCCGTTGACAAACTGTATTTATTATATAAATACTAGGTAAAAATAGAAAAAAAGAAACGAAAATTGGCATCCTACGCTAAATACAATGTCCGTAAATTATGTGTATATTAAAGCCATTATGAAAAAATAATCATTTCAGTTTCATGTTAAAATGTATTAATACTAGTATAAACATTAAAGATATTGTCACAAATGAAATGCAAATTGGATTGTATGATTATATTATAACAAAAAATGTACACTGTATACATCTCATTCAAATCAATAAATGTTTTATAATCATTAATCACTAGTCAGAAACGATTAAATTGTGTATCACAATATTAATGAGTATTTAAATTCAATATAAAACCACGGCTAAAGATACTATTATTTAACTGGTTATTGTGTATTTGTGTGTATGGAAAAGTGGACAATTTTATAAGCCCCCCCCCCCCCAAAAAAAAAAAAAATCCTGAGTGCGCACCTGGATGTGAATAAAACTAACGAACGTTGCACAGCAACACATAGAATATTATATTGTACATTTTTATAACTATATAATAATATATTGAATAGTTATCTTATTATCACTATAAGTCTATACATACGACTATACGAGAAGACACATAACTGTAATAATATTACATTGAATTATTATGTAACATAATTTTATTTTAGCCTACGCATTACGCAATCAGGTACGGTAAATTAGCAATTGTCAATTAGTCTTCAAAATTTCAATAACAATTTCCATTAACTCGCGTAAAGCAAATTAAATTTTTTTTTCTGTTACAATACTTTCTATATATCATTGAAAGATTGTCCACTTCCGACGGGATATAAATACAAAATGTGGCTTGCTTAGTAGATTTTCAAATTTTCCTTTGTAAATTTATTATGATATTGAAAACCATTATTTTTATAGTTTATAAACCGTTGGATATACGCTTCAGATAAAATATATGCATATATATATATTAGTACAGCACATAAATTTATGCAAGAAGTACTTTTTTATTTTTATTAATAATGCATTTCTGTGTTTCTTTTTAAAGATAATAACACAGTATTCGACAAGGGCTTAAACGGTTCAAAACTGTAAGTATAATATAAACGATAGTTCATGAATTTTAAACATAACTTATTTATAAAATCTCATTAACCTGATTAATATAAAATTTTGCGTCGACTCTAGATGATACGGACCGTGACTCCACCCCCCCCTCCTCTCCCATGAGGCCATGACTCACAAACCACAGAATATTGGAGTTCCATGAGTAATTTTCTAAAAAATTAATTATAAACTATAATATATAATATAACAATATGTAATATTATTATCACAATAGTCAATATATAAGGGAATATTCATCATTTTTTATTTATGTTACAGTCAACGACTTAAATTAAGGCAATACGACCTAGCCTAGCTAATGAAGTATATTACTTTTTTACAGACAATATCGTAAACTCCTACAGGCATTGACAAACCATATAGTCAATGTTGATAAAAATATATATTTTATGACTTATAATATTTACATTCTTGACTAGAAAATGACGTTAAAAATTAAAATGAGACACTGATGCTATTTTAATTTGCTTCGTCTATTTTTATTTATTTTTACAGTTGATATTGTTATGGAACTTTGAATTACATAGACAGTTTAACTTTTTATAATTACATGTATTTACATTACAACATATTGACATATTGTACATGCACACCTTATACACATCATATATGTAGGTATATATAATCTCTGTGATCCTGCTATACCGGTACATCTTAGTAAAACATTTTAGGTATTTATGGATTTCTTTCTCAAGAGTGTTTTTATATACGACCTACCTAAAATTTGGGTACAACTTTTTTTTTAATTTGTTAAACTATACAAGAATTATTGTATTGAAATTATTAATTATATTTCGTTGCTTGGACTAAAGAATGAAATTGTATAGATGTATAGATATTAAGTACTTTTAAGTTTTAATATATGGTATTGATCCAAATAATATTTATTTTCATGGGTATTTATTTTTTTAAATGTTGGTATGTTCTTATGTTTAGCTATGTTCTTATTATTTTTAGTATCAGCTACTATCACTCTGATACTTTGCTATTTTTTTTTTTTTTTTTGGGAGGAGGAAAAGAGTTGATGAATACGTTAATTCACATGTGTACTCTGACAAATTGTGTACAATTCAACACGGAAAACGGAAATCATACCCGCCGTTACCACAATATGAACGCCGCTATTTTCGATGTCCGCAAGAGTGCTCTCCCCTACCAGTCTGGCCGACTAGCGCGTTAGTAACCAGCAGCCAAGCAGAGACCGTCAACAATTTATTATGGTAACTTTGTCGTAATTAAATCATTCTTTATATTTATAATAAAGTATAAGTTCACTTTATTATATTCAAACCATTCAAACACCTACAAGCTACATCGTCATTACCGATATGTTTTACGATAAGATATTCGGAAATGCTAACTTAGAAAAGTGTAGCCGTTCTTAAAAGTAAAAATGTAAAAATATATAAATTAAGAATTTTCAAGAAAATTTGACTGGTTTATTGATTTTATTGTAATCAGTATATTTTATGTGACGGTGGTGACATACTGTAATTGCCTTCTTATACTATTATATTATACATAAAGTTCAAAGTTTATTAATATTTTTTAAATTATATACAATAAAATAACTAAAAACGCTTATTAAAAATTATTGGTAATTTTTTAATTGCTATAAGAAAAACTTTTAAGAAACCTTGTATTATATATTCCCCGGCATTTTATATTTGCAGTCATTGACTGATTTACATTGTAATTATTATTCTGTCTTAATTTCGGTGACCACAAAAATTATTGATACATATTATCAAATACCATCTTATTTACTTGTATTTATGCAATTGTGTCTTGTACGTATACACATTTAGTGTAAGCATTATTTATTTTATCGAAACACATTAATTAAATTTCGAAATTGCCATTAAAAATATTTGCTAGTTAAAAAAGATATTCCTATTACCTACGTAGCTCAACATAATTTAATTAAGAATCGCTGTTACTAAGATTTATATAGGTGTATAATATATTAATATATACCTACGTACACAAAGTATCCATTTATATAGAGTAATGTTTTTTTTAATTTAATTTTTTTCATTTCGTATCAGGTATTTATATAAACGTGTATATAAAAAATGATTTACAAAAGAATTAATTCCTTAGAGGACCCCTAACTTGGCATAATGATAACTTCTAAATGTATATCATTATTCCTAACTCGTTGCTTCCGGTTATTAATATAGCTTTGATTCGTATAACATGTCTACAAGTATAATACTATAGACGTTTAGCAAGAAAATTACAACAAATTGTTTGAAACATCTGGAGTTGCTTTAAAAGTATTGTATACAGTACAATTCATCACCGACCTAAGAGTTTAATACCTACTAATTTCAATTGTTTTTTTTTTTTTTTACAATGATTAACATTTTAATATTTTGTTGATAATATAATAATTTAATCTGTCAATAGCTGGAATAATAGTAAATATTAAGTTAATACAAATATAAGATTACGTACGTTATAACTGACATAACAATGAATGTACGACACTATTATACCGAGTTTATTTTTTATTACAGAATATCGATCCATTTCTATAATTTGAAATGCTGTTTCCACTTAAAATAAGAAGGTATTTATTTTTTAAAGTATATATACTTAAAAGCTCCTTAATTCTAACGACATTAAGCTTACTGTCAAAATGATCTTCTTTAACGCGTTACACCATTCTTATTTTCAAACACTACATTATTTCTATATTACAACTTTATAGTTAATATAATTTATCAGAAACTTAAAGCTTCGAAATCTAAGTTGAAATTTTAATGCGTTTTGGCGGTTAGATGAGATGAATGAGATTTAGATGTAATGAGATCATTATAAAATTGATAAACTCTCACTTTTTCGTTGTGCTTAAGATATGTGGGTAAGTTGATGACCGACCGGAAACAAGTGTTGTTGTCGGGTAGCCGGCGCACACCTTTGATCATTGGACTACGGACGGTGGTGGTGACACCGGTTAGCCTGTACTCGGCGCACTGTGCTTCCTTCACCATGCGCCTGTATTGTTCTACTCCTGGATACTGCAAGAGTGTGTCTACATCCAGTTCAGGCGAGACCAGTTCGAATCCCTTTGTCCGTCCGGCGGACGGAGCAGTTGTTTCGCTCTCGACGGCCACCACCGGACAGTGATCGACGATGGACTCTTCGGTGTCAGTCCATGGTTTGACGGTGACAGCTGTGGAATGGCCACTGGTGACTGCCGGTTTCTTCTGTTCAGCAATCAGCCAGTCAGGATCACGCATTAAGGCACCACACACGCAAAAGTTGAAAAATGTGCCGGCCAACAAGAGCACGGTACCCCTCCAGCCGTACTCCTCGATCGAGTACTGGGTCATCGGCGCATATAGAAAAGTACCGATCCCGGTGCCACACGCGCCCAGCCCGGTGGCTAGCGTGCGTTTCTTATCAAACCAGTAAGCGATACTGACGACGGCTGTCACGTAGCATAGGCATAGACCTAACCCAGACAGGAATCCGAAAGTGAAGAACACCATCTCAATCGAGTCGGCGAACGATGAAATGATGAACCCAAGACCGGATATTATACCTCCCAGGATGGTCATCTTTCGACAACCAAACTTATCGACCAGTGCGCTTCCAACAGGGCCCAGGATTAGTGGCACGGCCATAAACAGGCTACCAATCCACGCCGTTTTAGACTTGCTCTCTTGAAACTCTTTGAGGAACTCGATGTATAGTAACCCGAACGAGAAACTGATGCCATCCGAAATTAGGCAGATCATTAGCGAAGCGAACACCACCATCCAGCCCCAGCCACCGTCTGGTATTTTCGGCTTACGAGTCATCGTTGCTGTAGACGTGCCGTCGTCATCATCGTCGTCTGCGTTTTCTTCGTGGTTGTCCGCCACATCCACCCCTTCGTAACGGACGCCACCATACGGCACAGACTCCACCTGGACCGATACTCGCTTTACAGTGCACGGTAGCAACATTTGGTCGTTGGCAGTCACCCGTTCCCGACACAGATTTTTGAGAAGGTCAGCCAGATAGTCGTCGTACTCTTCGCCACAAGCGGAAGTGCCACAGTCATCGTCGTCGTCGTTGTTTCCGGTCGTAGTCGTCGCCGCCGCCTCCGTCTCCGTCTCCGCCACCGCCGCTGGGTCGCGTCCATCGTCGTCCGCTTCCATAAATCGACAAAAAACGATTGGATAGCAATTCGACTAATGTGAGTGGTGGTCGTGGTCGTGGTCGTAGTTGTAGTTCTACAAGTCCGGCTACAACCGTGGTTCCGAGAATAATCTGTTGCGTTCCATCGTGGTAAAATACTAGAATAGTGCAATATCCGATTACTCAATGTGGGCAGTGGTGGCAGTCAGTAGTCCTGGAGGTATCACTTCAACGTCGATTACTCCTAACCGGTTTCTACCCGTCAGCCAATTGCATGTTGTCACGGTATAGGTCCGCTCAACAGAACAAGTCGTGATTGTCGTCCCAATGTGGTTCATCAATGACCGGCTATTAACCGAAAATCAAGCAAACTAAAAGTCTATTTATTATTTATTAGCAGGCGATCGTGCTCCACAAACTCCACCAATGCGTTCTGTAAAAAAAAACAAAAATGTACCTATTATTTTTGCGTGTTTAAACATTTAATGTGTAGATACGGGTTAATATGTTTTCATGAACGCTACAAACATACTTAATTTTAGTATGGTCACATATAACAATTTAGGCTTCATTATACCGAGGAATTTTAGTTACATACAAATGTTAAATGCTATTACAATAGGCTACCGGGGGGGGGGGGG
>JACXSJ010001208.1:0-81358 GCA_014851325.1 Pentalonia nigronervosa | reverse complement strand
CCGATACTGACGGACCGAACAGTAAAGAAAAACGATAACTACTGTCGTAGTATATATGTCATGCGTCATACACGCATCGCCTCCACGGACCTCGGATCATCATTGCTGTTTCTTCTGCTGATCACGGTGGCCGTCCGGCCGGGAAGCGCGGTCAGGCGTTACGATCACCACTTGCTGGGCACGAGCCCGGCGTGGCACAGTCCTTACAACCCACGAGCCGTCATCCACAATCGGTTTCAGATGACCCGAACCGGGCGCGTGATAGTCGTATCCCCGCGCTTCCGGCTCGGCGTCCCGTTCACGCTGGGTTCGTTCCGGACCGCCGGGACTGACGACAGGGCCGTCGTTGAACCGGATGTGTTGCCGCTGCCTTCCGAACCCGACGCGCACCAGACATCCGAAACAGGGCCATCGCCGGCTAGCACCGATGACTCGACCCCGGCTCCGGCCCCACTCGTCAACATCGTCGACCTCTGCATCGAAGACATCAATGACGTGTTGTGGCTGTTGGACGTGGGCGTGGTGAACACGATGACGGGCAGTCCGAGACGTGTCGCTCCGGCCAAGGTCGTCAGACTGGAAATCGATGACGATCAGGACCACCGAAGACCGCCAAAGGTACGTGATCCTATTATGCCACACACGCAACGTGTATTACATTAACTGTTCAAGTGTAATCATTGTCGCTTGACGATCTGTGTCACAGTCGTCGTACAAGACGTTCGAGATTAAGACGGCACCGGCTGCAGATACCACGGACCCCGACAGTGTGGCCCAGTCGTGCTTGCAGTACATCACGACGTATCGTTCACGGGCCGAAAACCATTATGCTTTCGTGTCAGACGCAGCTAGGAGCACGGTGCTGGTGCTCAACACGGACACAGGTGCTCAGTGGGCCATGGACTTCCCGCAAAAGTCAACGGGCATCGAAGCGGCGCCGTGGGACATATTGTTCATGGTGCTGCTGCGGATGGCAAACGGCCAGACGTGGCTGTTCACCACGTTCATGTCCGGTTGCAAAGTGTTCGCCGTCGACCTCGAGTACATCGATCGGTGTACGTTGGACGGGGCCCAGCCAGCCATCGTCGAGATGGGACACAAACCGTACCGGATCACGGTGCTCGGTACGGACACCGGCAGCCTCATGTACTTCCGGCGACCCACGGAGAACGAGATATGGTCGTGGGACGCCAACTATGGTCCATTTCACTCGATCGGCTTCAAGCTGGTGTCCAAGGGCCGGGACTGCCGGGCCCCGGTGCACGTGGCTCCCGGCTACGGTGGGTTCATTTACGTGCTCAGGAACAACTTTGCCGACTACGTGCGCAATAGCACCGGTTCGATGGGTGCTTACAGCCTCATACAGCCCGTGTCCACGCTGCCTTCGTCTTGTTCAACCTCCACGACTACCACGACGGAGTCCAAAGCCGATGGTTGCGCGTGTCAGTTGATCTAAACTGACATTTTCATCAACTCCAGTAACTGCTATATCATTTCGTATTTTCGTTTTTCACTTTTCCACAATTCTTTTTTTTCGTTTCCGATGTTTTTTTTTTAAATAATAATACTTTGTTATATTTCATTGTGTTTGTAAATCGACAATATAATCGGTTTATATTTTCTCCAAGCTTTTGTTTGTATAGCATTCAGGCTACACTCCAACCCGATCGCCTACATGCGATATAGGATATCCAAGAAGAACATTAACCGTGTAGATATAAATAAATATAATATTATATCCACTCGTTAGTCTCAATATTTGAAAAGAATGTATGTAAGTAGGTACAATATAGTTTGGAAGTATTATTATTCAACTGTACTTTATAAACACTGATTTTGAAGTAAATTAGTTGTAACAATTAATATTATCTGCATAATAATTATTACAATTTAATGTTTTATTATTATTCATATTACGTTGTATGACTTAACATAATGAATATAATTTTGGAACTTCATAGGTTATTTTTTCAATGACATAATATTACTTTATCTTCTAACCCTAGAAAAGAGTATTGTAAATCTAACTATTACACGGCATTGAATTTATAATATTTCTTTAATAAAATAAACAATTGATCTACAGACAATGAACAACAATTAAAATAAAATCATCTCTATTATAATGTATTAATTAAAGGTTTTCAAGCTTTTTTTTTCATGCTCCACTTACGTGAATCACGAATTAGTCATGTAAGTACCTAATACTACCTAACACTAATGATTAAAGATACATTTTTAAATGATTCTTTTACTTGGAATATTATTAAATGTCTCTCAGCATATAATAGGTATTATATTGAAATTCAAAAACTAAAACATTTATAATAATAACTGTTTAAGGTATACACTACACATATAATATTATACTTAATCATTAAAGTCGTATTTTGCAAAACAATTCAAGTGCACTTAGAAAAAAATAAAAAAAATGCATTTTTATATATATTAATGATATTTTATGCCGTTATTCATAGAGTATATTATATAATACATTAAAATAAGTAGTTCTGCAATCCTCGTTTGATTGTGGTAATTGTCATTGAAAAAAAGCTGTCGGACGTAGTGGGTCAAATTATTGGCAATCGAACAATTCGGTCATGAACAGGCACCCAATATCGAGTGGTTAGCCATAATTATGGTACCTATAAAGTATGTTAGAAATTTAGAATACGCTGTAATTATCTCTACGCGTATAGTATATGTAAATACATCAGCGTCTATTAATCACTTGTGATCGATAAAAAAATGTTGTTAATTGGTTGTCACACGAATCTTATTAAATCGAATTCACTTTTGGTATCGTTGATAACATGCAATTTTCTATTACAAAAAGTTAGTACTTAAGCAGATATATTATACTACAAAAGATTATACAAAACAGGATGAATATCGACATAAAATTTTATTGTAGTGCAGGTGATCCATTAGAAATATGCCGGGAACATTTTTCGCGTGCGATTTTTATAATTAAAATATAAAGGAAAAGCCGTCTTTTCGAAATATTCTATGTTTATTGTCGACCAAAACATTTTTAATATCGGAATAATAACACGTATTATCTGAGACGCGTCGCAGGAAATAGGTCAATCGTTTTAATTTTTTTTCAAAAATAACTATATATATATATATATATATATATATATATATACGTATATAGTGCATAATGTGTACAACAGTGATAATATGAATTTATTAAAAAATTATATCACGTTCATCGTGGAGATTTCATATCGTATATCTATAGGAGATGATCAATTTATATTTTATTTGTTATCAGAACATTCACAGACGTCATTGTTTTTGACCTAATATTATATTATATACTACCCTCCCTGATACAGGTATCTATATAAATTATAAAATATATTCCATTCGTTATAGTACCCACCGATTTACATATTTTCTAACAAAGGTAGATATACACGATACACTCGCGGGTTCAAAAGTGCTGATTTCGTGTCTGGTGACTTTACATTTGAAAGCAATGTCAAATTTTTGTACTCAAAAAACGATTTAAAAAGTGTTTGTCAGTATAATAATACACATGCTGGTCAAGATTTACTTAAATCCACACAGCGTGCTCTGATTTTTTTGCATGATTTCAAATATATCATCTATAAGGTATCAACTTACCACTCCAAAATAACAGTAAAATAAAAAATATAAAAGGCATAAATCAATAAGCACCACAGTAAACACCATAGAATTAACTTTCTCTAGGTCTTAATCGTTCAGATGATTAAAAGAATAGCTACAAAAATATATTTGTCTTTCTGCGATTTCCACAACTATAATAATATAAGTAGATATGCATAATATATAGACGCACCTACGTTTTGTTTTAACAATCACGCAAAAACGAGTTGTTTCAAGTGTTTTTGGCATTTGTTCAAATCGTTTAAAACAACTAACAAGTAAAACATCAAATTGACATGAACGTTGAGTGGTTTGACTTAATTTACCTATATTTTAGGAAACACTGGTAACTGATTTAAGTATATTCTTCAGCTATAAATTCTAAAAAATTGTTTGAAAAAAGTCAATAAATAACACATTTAAAGTAAAAAAAAATGACATAATATTCCTAGAATGATTAAATAAAAACATTTATTACGTATAGCATAGATTTTTTCAACTCACTAAGTCTCAATTCAAATGCATTTTTAAATATTTGAAAAACTTAAGCTCGTTTAAAAGAAAGCAATAATCATTATATAGATACACTCAATTTTGTATAAGATTTGTTTTCATTAAACTAATTAAAAATTGTTAATCCTATAAAAATCTCATTTAAAGTAATGTTTAAGTGTGAATAAGTATAATATTATTACGCATATTATATTTAAACTTTTTACTATAATCACAGATGATAATTTTATAAGAGCCAACTTTAATAAGTTCAACATAACAACTATAAATCTAGTTGTAATATAAATAAGTTATAACTTATAGTTAACTAACAATTTAATTTTAATATTTAATATATAAAAACAAATAGTGGATTTGGAAAATGTAAGTAGTGAGTATTTGTTTTATTTATTCTTTGATAATTGTTCTTTAAGGATTCTTTACCATTTTAAATAGGTGATAATAAAATCGAATATATATTATCATATTATATATATATATATATATATAACAAAGGTTCAATAATAACCATGAATGTTGAATCAATACCATTAAATAAACAATATTATATGACTAGATATTACTGTAATTATATACTTAATCGATATTTTTGTTTTAAGTCGTATTTTAAATGAAAATCTATAACCTAACCTAATATATTACTATTTAAGTAGTTTTTTAATAGTACATACATAAATATAAATAAACATATATATTATACAATGTATAGGTATGGGCAAATATGGAATTTATATTTACCTGTAGAAATAGTCTTAAATCACATATAGCTTAAACTAATTGACTGTTAGGGACATTTAATTGAACGATTTCAATTGTTTAATATCACTCTAGGAAGAGGCGACCTTCGAATAATTCAACGATAATTATTTTCACATTCAATTAGATTATTTATTTTTTTTCGTCATAGAATGATTAATGTGAATTATTTATACATGTTATTTTTTTCTGATTCCTAGAGCGTCATTCAATAATAAATCTAACTAATAAAATTCTCATCTCAAATATATAATATTATGTAACATATTAAATTTATTCCATTTACTTACAGTAAATGATATATAGGTATTTTATAATTACCTATATTGTTTGAAATTACTCATTTTCTTAACATTATTAGTTCGCAGTATATTATTTATAATCAAGTGATTTGTTTAATCTGTTTATATAAATATTTTTTTTTTTTGTGATCATATAAAATAAACATATATTTGTATGCGTCAAATTAGTTGTGTTTAGTTGTAGCTATATTGTAAAGACACAAATATATATAACAAAACCAATGAAGAGAAGATATAAAAAAAAAAACTTATTATTGGTTAATTTACGGTATATCACCTACTATTATCACTGATATTTCAAATACCACATGTAGTTTGGTGTTTAAATTAATTTGCATTTGTTATATTATAATCTTCCGTATATACTTATTGATTATATTTGTTTAATATTTTTATACCTACGCGGAGAACAAAAAAAGAAATACCCCTTTTATATGTTGAAAAGCTATGTCAGCCTACTATGATCAATATTATTTAATATTTTGTCCTTAGAATTCCTACTATAAAATATATTTATAAAAGGACTTACATAATATTTTAGTCAATAAGTTAATCCTAATAAATAATGACATTTATTCCATTTGTCGCATTATAAAATCATGACAAATAAAAAGGCTTCTTATTGACTACTAGTTGTTTAGATAAGAAGTTATGAAAATTTAATTTATTTATCGGAAAAATAAAATAAAATTATAAACACACATATTATAACGCTGGTATAGGTGTTATTAAGTTATTAAAATTGCAGCTAAATACTTAGTGTATTGAACATTGAACAATTAGGTAACGTAAATATTGTGCATAATGTGACATGTGCATATATAACAAATTATATTATAGCAAAATTCTTTAATGATATTTTAAATATTTCTTTTATTTTGAATAAACATTTGTAACTATATTGAGAGTAATTTTGTGTTAAAAAGCAATTTCAATAAATTATATTGTGTTTAACACGTACAATTATAAAAATAATAAAATAAAATTACATACGACTATGTAGCCTGCGTGTGACTAGATTAGTTTTTGTAAATATGATTAGAAATATAAAGTATACAAATTGTACAATTAATAAATAAACATTTTACTTGCATGGGAAAAGTCTAAAAATTGTTTACAAGTGCACAGTTCTAACATCAGATTGAATTAAAATAAGTAACGAAAAAAATTGATTTCATTAAGTATATAAAATTCAAGAAAATCATTTATCTAAAACACCCATAATTGTACGTAGTTCTTTAGGTTAAATTGTAACCTATATATTTTTATATCTTTTTTTCAAAATATGCTTATCGATATTGATATAGTATAATAATATTTAATAGGTAGTGATGAATAATGATTATGACCTTTCAATGATACCGATAATATTAATAATTGTATCTAAACCTTATAATATTATTATGCACATGAATCATTAATTACTATTAAAAGTATATTTTTGTTTATAATATGTCGAGTACAAAATCAAAACAATCAAAGGGTATATTCAATTAAAAAATATATCACAATCATATATAATAATAATCTTTGATATGGGAAAAAAAAACTCGATTTACACGATAACATTTAACATACGATACTACTTGACTAAAGATATATTGATAGGTAATATATTTTATACATGTTATATTAGTATTAAAAAAATAATTTAAGTAATCGGTTTAACTTGTATTAAATGGGCCAATATTGAACAAATATTAGTGTTATGTTGGTAAAATATACTCGCGATGAAATTACGGAGTCTATAATCACGTTAAGAATAATATACGCCACGATAATTGTATATAAAAACAAAAACAATAACAAAAATATCAATAACAAATTATCTACTAGGGTCTATGTAATAGTCTTATAATATCATAACACGCGGCGAACGATAAATCGATATATTTTGTGTATTGTTCCTATGCTGTACGATCGACACCGTCACCAAACGGGTTGTCAAAATAAAAAAAACTATAACTCCCCGCTTAAAATTACCACATTATTATATAATTATACTAATGTAACTCGTGCAATGCGCGTTACGCGTGTATGTTGTACCTACGATATATTTTTATGCACAGATACACAACATTATTATTTAATAATATCACGTTGTACACTTAGCCATCCAACAAGAGTACGTATTTATACACAAATATATAATACATTTAATGTAGGCATATATTATAATATTATTTAAGGCGGCCTTTTGGGGCGGAGACAGCGTCGGCGGAGGCGATGCCAATGTCTGATCGAACGACCTGTTGGACTGGGAGCAACTTTATAATATAAAATATACGAAATCGCGTAGAATGAATATTCTGTAATGAAATATATTGTTTCGAGCGCGGCAAATGCGTTTGAAAGGTCGTCAGATATTGATTTTCGCGTGGGTATGGCGCGTGCAGTGAAATCACCTGGGCGGTAAGCCGGCAGAGGATGTCTGGGTATAGACAGTTGAGCGAAAGTGAATTTACGTGCCCACAAAGTGTACGAGTGAGTACGCGGATAAAAACTGATCTCCGCGTGAACGGTACCCGGTCGCGATGTATACACGTGCCGGACGGCGCACCGGAGGCGGATGACAGAGTTGGTGGCGGCGGTACAGGTTGACACCGAAAGGAGGTTGGTCGATCCTTATCCGTGCACGACATTACTATCGCCCCCGCAACGACGACGTGCGATGGGACTTCCGTTGTTCAAACGTAAGGGGGCGCGCGTGTGCGTGTGACGGCGTCAGTGGCGCGACAGAGGAATAAAATACGGGCGTACTCACGGGCGTGTGACGGATTCGACTGCAGCGGCTATGGTCTTAGCGTGCCATGTCTCAGTGGCGATGCCGTCGTCGTCCTTTCCCTCGCAGCGGCGTTGTCCGTGGTATATTATATGCGCCAACGCCTCGAAAGCCGGTGAGGGGCGCGAAAAATTAAAAAAAAAAAAATTCAAATCCGTCGGAGACGATGGCCAATGCACGTTATTGCCGGTCGCGCGCGCGCACGCCCGTCTCTGTGTGTGTGTGTGTGTGTGTGTGTGTACGCGTGCGTGTGTGTGTGTGCGAGGAAAAATATTTCGCGACTTTGCGACGCGGCGACGGCCGTGCTGTTTCTAGAGCCGCTGGATGCTAAAAATGCCGCCGCCGTCGCAGCCGATCGTATACGGTATACGCACGCCGCCCGCGCCCGACCGTGGACCGAGGCCGGGCGGTACCTAGCGCCCCAAGCGGTCGCGGTCATCGATGCCGCCGTCGCCGCCGCCGCCGCCGCCGCCGCTGCCGTCGTCCTCCGCGGTTGGGATAACTATAGATTTTTTGGCCTAGGGCAAGTACGCAGGCGGCCATAATAGCGGCCGACCACCGGTGCATCGAGCCGCCGTCGTTGCCACTGCACATGCAGTGCGGTGCACTTGCAAAACTGATGCTGCCACGTTATCACACGGATAATGAAAGTGATAATACGCGGCGCGACAATACCGTACACTGACCGCGATATAACTGAATTTGTCTGGGTTTTTTCTACATATTTTTTGAATGCACGAGGCTACATTGACGTATATGGGGTTGTTGCGGTTAACTGAAAATGTGGAAGAATTTTTTAACTCTGCATATATAACATGTACTATATTGTACCTTTAAAGTTCAACTGCGATGCTCAACAAAAAAATGTTTATGGTTTACCTATTTTAATTTTTTTATTCGATATACAAAATATAAAACCGATAGAGTTGAGTAGGAATATTAAATATTAATATGTTACTTTATTTTGCTATATTTATTTGTTATTTTTTGTTTTTATTAGAAATATTTTAAATTATAAAATATAATACAGTAAGTAAACAAAATGAATCTAAAAAGTAGAATAATACGATTAACAGAAAGTGACACGATAAAAGAAAAAGTCATTTATACTACTCATGAAGTAAAATATATTTATATATTATTATATCTTATACATTCTATAATATAAACTTTATAAATTATAATATAATAACAATTATAACAAGATATTTGAGCACACGGCAACTAGTTGCCATCCAAGTTCCAGTAATGCTAGTGTATCTTTACATGAACGGATTTTCTAACCCTTCATGTATCTGCTTCCTCTTAAGATGAACTTTTGAACTTTGATACATAAATTAAACTTAAGTAGCTATAAGGACATTGTAAAAATTGAGGCCTTTAATATTTAACTTTTTAAAAAAACGAGAACTTCAAAGTTTGAAGTTTTGTTACTGACTCACTGATCATGGAAATTATAAGAAACTGGGGAGTTTCTATACGGGAGTATAGATAGACACTTGAAATTGGGCAAGAGGTAGGACTTATAGTGCAAGTAAAGGAAAAAATAAAAAAAAAATGTTTTTATATGTCTTCCATAGTATTTCCGTGATCATAAACTATAAATATCATCATATACTAAGTTTAATAACTCAAATACAATTCGTTCGAATTTAACTTTATTTTACAACATTTTCAAAAATAAATTTCTGATTAAAATGTACATTGAATTAATATTATTATTTCAAGTTCTCATTAAAAAAAAAAAAATAAGTTTGTATTATCACTGAAAAATGTATGCTTGGTCAATCTGTATAAACCAAATCTATGGAACAAGAAAAATATGTTGTGCTTGTTGCATGTTTAAAAACCTATTAATAAAATTGAGAAATGTTAATTGTATCGCATATATAACATCTTTAAATACGACGTATATAAATTGAGTTTGCCGTTTATTTTGCTATTGGATATCTACAATAATTATATAGTGGTATCAATTATAATAATTTTTTGATATCGAATAATGTCAGTAGGTTCAATTCACCAGTCAAACCAATCTTTCTACCTTTACATCTTCATTTTTAAACAATGTGTACCTATATAAACTTAAATTTTAATTATAATTATAACAATATTTAGTAAAATTGAATACTTGTAATTTCATATAATAATATATATGTTGTCACAATATACAGTGAACCAAATCGTACAGGTAAGCAGTTTTTTTAAATTAAATATGTATAGTTAAAATTAAATCGAAAACTTTAATAAAGAATACGAAGACGAAGGTATTATTGCACCATTAAACAAGACAATATTATATTAAGACATGCGCATAATATTTATATCAGTTATTTACAAATAAATCCATTTAACCAATTTTTACGCTTTACATTCTACACAAAGTGGTTAGTTTAGTTTTGTCCCCACTAGAGAAATAAAACATAAAATCAATTCTGTCCAAAATATATACAATAAATGTTTATTTGTCACGTAAAATACGATTTTAATTTAACCAGACAGAACAATTTAATTAGATTTATTTCTACGCGCACTCTAAACTCGCATTATTTTTCTGCACAATATATGTTTATAGGATAGGTACCTCCTACCTACATAACAATATATACATAATTTAGTTTTTTTACACACTCGCACGCGCATGTTCTCGCGAGTAATTCGATATACCATACACATTTTATAGACACGAACACGCACACACATAAATTCACATAACTACAACGGCAGAAAAACATTTTCTGTTGAGTGTTATTACTGTACAATTTGTAGTTTGCACTAAATCCGAAAACAACAAGCCACAAAACTCTTCTGGACGATAAAAATATTTATGAAAAATAATTTTAACTGTAAGGTTGTTCGGTTATTATATCACAGATGACGAATATATTATGATATAAGTATCAGGTATGTTTGTATACATAATACATGTTTTTTAAATCTTTAGATAGGATTATTGCAAATAGACCATTGTAACCATTATATACTTATACAATGGTGGAAATTAACTGATAATGAGAAGTCAAAGATAAGCTAAAAAGTCAATTGTTTTCTTTGTAACTAATATAGTGAGTTAATTATCTAATAAACTTATAACTTATATTAATTTTTTTCATTAATTGAAAACACGACAAGGGTTTATAATAAATTTTTATAAATAAAAATTCGTCTTATAAATTGTTTTATAGTGTATCAAATTTCATTAGAAATTACAATAAAAAAAAAAATGCGTCATCTAAAATTAATTATGAAGTCAAATTTAAATAAAATATAGATTTTATAAGTCATTAGGGTGATGTCACACACCTCTAAAGTCAGCTGCTGTAATTTCCAGACGGCATTTTATAATAATTCTCAAAATTTATAATACCGAACTTTTAGTAAGCTGAAACTTATCAAACATCATTTATGATCTACAATGACTTCAGGCTGACAGCCGACTTAACTCTTTAATAGTAATGAGCTGTGAAAAAAGTATTGTTGATACAATTAATATACAAGTTATGGTTACAAAATGGTCCTTGGTCAAACAAAGAAGAGTGAAATTTTAATTTTAGGTTCTGAGTGGAGCAAAGAATGTACTAATTTCACAACGTGTTATTTTTTTTCTGTCTGTAAACTTTTTTTTTTTTCTAGAAAAAAATGCTTCGATTTTCTTCATTAGCATCTTTTTTGACGGGAAAGTGAATAGAAAATTTGGTACTTTTAAAAGATCAGGGAGGTTGGTATTTTTGAAAATTCCTAATAGTTTTCAAAAGCGACGGAAAAAATAAAAAAAAATTTAGAGAAAACAGGAATTTTTTCGTAAAACCAGTTTTTCCAGTATTTAACAAAATCAATTTTGTTTTTTTGATGTATTTAACTCAGAAAAACATAATTATAGATACATGAAATGTCCACCAAATGTTTATATAAATAGTTTCGACACATCATACAATTTTCAATATTTGTTGACTTTTTATTTATAGGCATAAGAAATTTTTGATTTATTTTTATTTTTTATTGTTGTAGATACAATTTTTTTTCAATCGATCATAAGATGAATTTAACCTATTGTATTATTAATAGTAAAATTACTTTAACAGCAATAATATTATAAAATATACTTAGTAATGTATGCTAAAAATATTCAGTTATCATAAAACACTTAGTTTATTTTATAATTTATCATTCAGAAAAAATATTCAAGAATCTGGGCTTTAATGGTTTTTAATTACAGTTCGAAATTATCACATATCAATGGTTAATGCTATCCATTTTGATAGTACCAAAGTGATTACATTAAGCAGTGGCCACTATACGATAATATCAGTCACCAGTGTAAAAAGTTGACAAATTTCATTATTGGGAGTCAGCAGAATTCATTCCAAACCCCCGTAAAAATAAACCAGGCTCAGGAGAGCTTACACATTTCTTTCAGATAAACCATTGTGTTGACCCCGAAAAGTTAAAAAAAATATAAAAATATAATATAACTTTTAGTAATTGATTTTTTAGAGTACCTAAATAACAATAATTTTTATTTACATCTCAAATTGTTATAAATTATTTATATTAATAAACAAAAAATGCTGGTCTTAATTTTACTTTAGTAAAACAATAATTATTCTAGACGGGGGAGTATATACATTTTATATGATTAAACTTTAAAGAATTATCCATAATTGTATTAATAAGACTGCAATTACGTAATAGTGGATAAATTTAATCATATCTTTAAACTTTAAATCCCTTGAACCACTAAAACAATCTCGTTTTTAAGGTATCTAAGAATCTAAACTTTTAAAAGACATCTTTATAAAAGATATCTCAATTTTGAATACTTCCCTTCTTACATTTTTAAGTAAGTATGTATTTTCCAAAGAAAAACATAATTAAAATGTATTTAATTTTACATATTTTAATAATAATGTTATTATAGAATTTATATAATAAAAATTTAAGTTAGATAATTTACTTAACTTTACATTTAGTAATAGTGATTTAATAGAATTGATACAAAATTATTAATTTAAGTATAAAATTATTGATTAGCAACTTGGAATATTTAAAAAGTACTAAACTGTATAGATAGTAATAGTATCAAGTTATTATTTTCACCTAATTATTTATGAAATATTTAACAAACAATTTAAATTCACAACAATTGGCAAAAAATTATTTTTTTTTGTAGATCGTATATATTTTTTATGAGTGTATACTGTACAGTTTATACTTTAATATGTTGTGATATTTATCAGTATTTGTGAGCATGAAAATCCCAAGCTTATGACATACGTGTTACTTGGTGAAATGAGATGGTTATAATATTATATTACGGTGAGTTTAATTATAGATTTTGTACTATTACATTAACGCAGTATTCCATTATTATTTAATAATATTGTTAGTGTTAAATACATTTGAAGAGAAATAAACTTGTGAGAAAAATGTTAGTAACATGAGTACCTACCATTTACTAATAACCTCTTTATCAAAAACAACAAATTCAACCACCAAACAAGCATTTTTCTACGGCACAATATATTTCTATTCTATTGTTCTAGCTTTAATGGACTTCCATTATGAGGCGAACACTAAGACGTCAAAAAAATTCAGGTTGCACAATCGGCTGTGTTCAACATTGAAATAGAGTAATAAAAAATTGAATTTAAAAAAAAAAATCGTTTATTTTCTATTTCAAAATCTTTTGTATAAAACTAGGGGAGAATAAACAAACACGTCCACATTTTTTTTCGATTTTTACAGCAAAATAGTTGATAGAAAAACTTCCTCTAAGCTTATATAATATAAATTGTCAATGATACCTTTCTACGGTTATGTCAAATTTTAAATGGTAGAAGGTGTATAAAAAACCTACACATTATGGGCACCTAAATATTAATTTATTTATAACATATATTTTTTGAATTTTTGTCTCAGAAAAACCTCGAAAGTCCTTTTTATTATTCCTCACACCATACTGGTTTATAAACTGTTGTACAAAGCTTTATTCAACATTCCACTGCTTAAATTAATGAATACATTACATAATATCATTATCAATCATAACGAATAACCGATTAACGGGTAAACGATGATTATTAGACGGCGCTTTATATAGGCAATTTAGGGCCATTAAATTATTGTTTGTTCATATTAGGTTTTAGGTATTCTATTTTGTTAAAATAATACATTGTTTGGTTTACAATATTTGTGTATTTTTTTATAGTATTTTTAATGTTTGAAATGGTACTCTGGAGTAGTAAATTAAGATTGTTATTAGAAATGTTACAAAATATAGATATTAAAGAATGAGTAGATTAAAATTGATTAATTCCAATTTGGTAAACAGATAAATATTAAAATGAAAATAAATAAAGTGATGGCTAAATATTTATTTTATTTGATTCTCAATCATAAATTATGTATTTTACGTAATATAAAATATTTGTTGAGAAATAAACTATTATTATAATGTATAGCAATAATTTTTTTTTACAAAATTTTTAGTTTTTCATAATTAGTGTATAAAGCATTTTATATATCTAAATAATATAATTTAGTGTGCAATCATTTTTTGATGCAAGTATTACGTATTCACATAACCATTTAAATTGGTATAATTTTTTTGTTTATGAGTTTTCAAGACATTAACTGTTTTAATAGTAATACAAAAATTCAATAGAAACTTTGAAGTGTAGTCTGAGTTGTTTAACCGTTTCCCAAATCTATGGAAAATTAATTATTCGGAAAATTATTTTAATACGTTGTATCACCTAATAAGAGTAGTATATACCATCAATTTTTTTTTTTTTTTTTTTAATAATATTTTTGTATAACTCCAAAGATTAGAATTTTTTAAGCATGCATTGATTTGATCAGCGCTATTCGGTAATGTTTGTCGAAAATCATCGGCTAAAATAATCGGTATTTTATCTATTATAGATTTCTTATTATTCACATTTTGTAAATTTCATTCAACGCTTCAGGTTCCTTTTTATTGACCATTATACATTCGTTCCATATAATTACTTTAATGTATTTCAGTATTTTAAATTTCACAGAGTTCTCTATAATATTGCAAGTAGGTTCTTCCAATAAACTTAAATTAAGTAGTGTTACACCACTACGCCCAAAGCGATGTTTTTTTTTTTTTGAATTTTCAGCATTAAATGTATCATAAAAGTTTTTTCCAGCATCTGTTGGTGCATTTAATGATTTATTGAAATATATTTAAAAAAATATCTCAATTAAATTAATAATAATTTGTTATTTAAATACATTTTGGATTTGACATAAAATAAAATTGAAATAGCATTTTTTTTTTTATAGCTTTAGAATCGACATACTTACTGTTTATTAGTTTAAATTTCTCCAATATCAAAAATTAAGCCGTATAAGAAATTATGTGACTAATTTTCTACTCTTCTAGCTATTTATATATTTTATTTGCAAACGAAAATAACACTTTATAACGTAATGTTTTATTCGTATATATTACATAATTACTTATTAGAACTCTACGTTAAAAAAACACTTAAATATGTAATAATATTTATAATCAAATCATTAGTTAGTCAGTTTTAGTGGACTCGAAACAATAAAGTATGTAGTAACATAGAAAACTAGGTTAAGCTATAATATTATATAAGATATACGGTAACGTACAACTATAGGAGTGTACAAAAAGAGATTCTTTGGCAGTGATCATATAATACAAACACGAACACTAACTACAGTATAAACATGTTAGTAAAATCCGTATGTATTAATTGTGTGTTTCATTTCATAAATATACTTCGGAGGTAATTGCTGTCACAACATAATTTATTCTTATTAATTAAAATGGTATTTGCAAAATATGTATTTTTAATTTAAATTTACGTTTTTAAAAACACTCAAATACCTATGTTCTACACCTTTAACTCAGATACTCAACCTTAAACATTTACATTTTCATGTTATATAATAAAAAAAAAAATATTTTAACCAATTTTAGTTCCACAAAAACAAATTTTCGATGGGAAACCTATTAAAGTTTCTTAACCACTTTACTTGACTATTACAGTATAGAAATTTGCGTATTTGTATTTGTACTAGATAAGTGCATCCATCGTTATTAATTATTATAAGATTCATAATTATATCATTGATTTGGAAACATTTTTAATTTCATTATTAGTAATTGAATAAAATGTTTTCTTTTACTAAGAAATGAGTTTGCTCTATATCTTTAGGAATTGAAAAGTACTGTTGGCCGATAAAATTGGATTTTGCTTTGTAAAGTACATTTATCTCGCCAAATTGTTTATTGCACGATGTTGTGAAACATTGCAAAGAAAAACATGTTATTTTTTTCAAATATATCCTAAAAACATAGTAAGGAGCCAAATTCATACACGTCCAAATGATTATTGTCATTTGTTACAGTTGTAATTTTTCCACGACCAAGCATTTCATTATTTAAAGTCAAAATAATAATAACTATATATTTATAAATACTGAAAACAGTTTGTGAATGAATTTTCGTTGTGTCTATGAATTATGCGTAATTTGGACGTGTGGTTTAAAATGTAATTAATTCGATTTAATAAAATATTACATCGATCATTTATACACAATTTATTTTAAGTTAAAATTGTCCAAATTGTTTTATATCTGAAAATGATTTACATTTAATCTAAATACGAAAATAGATTTAACTCAAAATTTAATATTTAAATGACATGCAAACAGTATGCATTTAAAAAAGTAATAATTCTGTATGTTATGACTGAACGCCAAATAATTTATCTTGTAATATTATAATTAAAAGATGAAAAAAAAATGTAATTGTTGATATAAATATTATTAAATATATATTTTTAAATTTTTATAATTCATTTAATTCAGTTGCTTTATTACCAAACAACAAACATTAAGATATAACTCCTCAACAACTACATTAAAAAAAATATATGTATATATATATTTTATAATAGCAAGAATATAATGAGACTTGGTATATATTCAACTTATAATAGGTAATCTTAATAGAATTCACTTAGATATATCAAACAATTTACTTGGACGTTTAATCCACAATATTATTATAGTTTTAGAAGACAGAGATCTGCTAACATAATCCTCTATCGCAAATTCCAAGCTAAGTGTCACTAATGGGTGGCTCCTTAATCTCGCAACCCCAATAATGTTTCTATACCCTACCTCATATATATTTATTGTGCTTAATTGTTAGATCGTAAAATTCATAACATGTAAATAAAAAAAAATAAAATGTTTTAAAATAAGATATTTTTAATAATGCTTTACAAAGTTATAAATATGATTTATCATTTAAAGAATGATAATTTTTGTCTTAATCGTAGTCTATAAAATATGGTTCCGATTAATATATCGATAAGGTAAATGCCTATGTTTTTATAATCTTCCTCTACGACAAATAAATGTTATGATTGCAGAAATTCACAACCAAACTATTGTTATAAAATAAATATGGGTCTGTTATGTTTAAAACAATCGTGAAGGATGACATTGTGATTATGTAAACAAATACAATGGCAGTACGATAATTTAAAATTATATTTCGTAACCATGTGTATGTGCAATTTATTATGAAATGACCATATCATAAAATATTAGTGAATATTTACTGCAAAATTACCGCGAAGGAACAAATACTACGTTAAAACGTCAATATTCGATGTACATTCTTGTACAGAATTTTGATTACATTTTCATTTTGATGGGTTTCGCATAAATATTATTTATATTATTTTATGTTATTTATTTTTATAATAGTTTTCTCGTGTCCAGTTAAGGATATATAATTGCAATAAGTGCATATTTTCGTACAGCAGGACAGTCATGATATATGAGAGTATGTGAGAACAGTCATGGCCCATCAGCAGTAATTTCTAACGTCTAAGCTAACACACAACATTTTTATAATTTTTAAAACATAGTCTGTATAATATTCCGCACTTTAATATACTAAATATAATACATTACACAAAATATTTGTTTTACAGTATAATATAATAATGAAACTAAAAGAATTATTTTCTTAAACTAACAAACATCGGACATTGCTTCAACTATAATATCCTTAAAATTATAATGTTAAATAGTACATTTTGATCAATCATAAAAATAAAATACTTAAGAATACGATAATAAACAAGGTATTCTGGTGCTATTCATAACATCAACATATTAGTTATATGATACATTTTCGGTTTGTCTTATAAGTTGTGACTGAATAATATTAAATAAAATATAATAATAAAAACGGAAAATTATCCTCCAAGATTCATTGAAATCGTATTTTATTGTACAAGATTTGTCTTAAAATATGGTTGGCACCCCCAGGTTATTCGTATTTTGTCGATTATAAGTATCTATAAAGATTCAAGACATCAGCTCGGTTTAAAAATAATCGATTTACATTGAGTTTCCATCGAAAATTATAAATTAAAAAATATGTCAGTTTGAATAAATGTTTACGTACATTGAAGATCGAGGCACGCGATTAATAATAAATAAATAATAATACAACCTACAAAATTATCGAATCGCATTTACATATCTCATTTTGTTATCATATGAACATTTCGACGACTTTGTTGACCGGATCCGATCGAAATTATTTCAATCATTATCTATTAACAATAGTATTTACACAATGTAATTATATTAAAGTAAATGTCGCGGTTCCGTTAATGTTTTAATATTATTATATTATACGAACGTAGCGCAACCCTAAGTAAAATGGCATCATCATTAATATACCATACGCAGTGCGTACTGTACATATCATCTGGTATAATCGTTACAATATGTGGTACCATGTAATTATTATTATTATTATCATATAGGCAAATACAAATGGTTTAGTAATAAATTATCGTCGTGTGTGTGCGGTGCCAATTTTAATAACAGCTGATCATTTGAATAACAACAAAGAGTTATTGTTATTGAACGCGTAGGGCGAGAACTCCGGCACCCTGACTATCCTCATGATCCGGATGTTCACTTCCCTTTTGTCCAAAGTCTTCTTGAAGTATCGATGTAACCGCGACGATACCACCCAAATGGCACCTTGGTCGCGGTCGGCCGATCTGATATCCAATACGAACTGCAGTTCCTCCGGGCTGTATGCCAGCACACTGAAAACAAGAAAAACGTTAATACGAACATCATATACAATAATTAATCACAACACAGTATTTCGTCATTCCACAGTTTAATCGGCCATATACCACGTATAGCATTACCCGCTATACTCGAAAATAATAATAATGTGGCGGTTATTACTGATTAGTATATTATTATGATATCGCACAGCCGAGATCTCACAAGACTGTTTATTGTTGATTTTTAATAGGTGATATACGATCAACGCGAAATCTTCACTATGATATTATTGACGGAAGGTTTTACAAAATAAATACAAAACCAAACAATAACGAAACCCACAAATTGTGCGTGCGTCAATGACTGAGGTATTAGTATGAAAACTTAAAGAGTATTTTTTACGTAAAAAAAATGCTGCCATAATTCTGGTTTGATGGTACTAACTTACAGTTTTATAGCGGCACGTAATACGTAAAAGCTACTTGGAAGTCGGATAATACCCAAAACAGTATTTAAAAGTTTGTTTAAACGATGGAAAAACTTAAACTTTACGTATGGAATACTTTTTTTACGTCTGCCGAATAAAATCGCTCATATAACTGAAATGAAGCGTGGTCGTTTCGGGTGGATATAATAAAATAAAACGAGCTACATAAAGTCGTAATTATTATATATGAAATTAATTTCGTTGTTGACTAGGTATACCAATATATATATACAATATACATAGGGATGAAATAGATTTGTAGCGAGAAAAATCTAATGGAAACATTTTCGTATTCGAATAATAAAAAATAGAAAATACCTTTGAAGTGGATAAATTTAAAAATGTTTTAAATAATCTAGGGTTGACAATTAAAATTATAGTAAAGTTGAATAGTTAATGCCAATTGGTAATATGACGCCACCAAGTATTGTAAGGTATAACTAATATCTAATATATAATCTTAAGACTCACCCGTGTTCCACGGATCCCGGAATCCATGTGGCCAAGGCTGTTTCAGACACTGGACTAAATATGAGAGCACCGTCCTTAGGATCAACGGCTAACGGGGCGGCTTGTGAAGACTTATGGCCCACCAGCGACACCGGAAGATCGGCATCGTCACCCAAATTTGGTCCAGACTTGAGCGCAGATGTGGGCACGGAGAACAGACGGTCAGAGGCGAACGGCTGGAAGTACAAGCGGCGGCCTACGGATCCGAAAGGCGATAAAGCTAAACCGATGACGCCGTCCATCAGAGTGAAAGATTCACCAGCTACCTATATTTAAAACATGCAAAAATCGTTATTACACGATCAAGATCTCGGAAGTGGTAAGTGGTTGAGTATACCAGATATTTCAAAATATTTGATTTTTTTTTTTATCACATATTGTAATACTTTATAACATATAATTCTTTATATATATATATATATAAAAAAGCGATTAACTAAAATTTGAGCAATCCACTGTCACATACCTCTTGAATTTAAAACGGTGTTAATTATAGTAATTGCAATTGAATATTAATGTCTGACTAACCCCATAAATTATCAAAATATATTAATAGTGGATAGCCGTTATCTTGCGATTTTCTGAACAATATAGAAAAAAAATATCCTCATTTAAATTTAATTTGTAATACATTTCTACAGAATGATTCTGCACATGAACACATTTTGAGCTATTTTTCTATCAAAGTACCAAATAATGTAGACAATGATGCAAAACTAATCGGCAATAAATCTGTTAAGGATTTAAAAAATTGTTCGATGAACATATATATGTTTAGTATGAGTATTTATAAGTATTATATAGTTATCATATACCTAATATAAAATAATAATTAATAATAATCCATGTAGTAGTAATGCAGCTTTCAATATTTTTGAACTCGATAAGTATCACATAATAATATTCTAGTAAAATATATATTTTTGTTCCCAATATTTTGATAATTTTGTCAAAGGTAACTTACCGAGAAGGTTCCAAAATCCGGGTCCGGGAACATGTAAGGATGCGAGAGTCTCCACGCCGTGTCTCGTCGGGCGTCGTATACCAGAATGCCTGGGTTTGTGCTGTCAGTCATGTACACAAATACGTTGTCACAGTCTCCGAGGAATCCGTCTTGCAGATTAGCCACTTCGACCTGATCATCGATCACCAGATTTGTCAAAAGAGTGTTGGGCCTTAAGATTTCCGGCGGCAGTGTAACGCTTCTTACCTGAAAATTACATTACATATTTTTTTTTTATTTATCGAATAATCTTACTTCTAACTGCACAGCTATTGGTGAAGTATTAGTTTTTAATCGGCATTGATATAATAATATGCCATGTACCTACATACATTTTATGAGTCAAAAAATAGAATAATGAAATGGAATACTCACCACTCGATCGGTTCTCATATCGAACACCAACAACTTGGGCGGACAGATCGTCCTGAAAGTCTCTAGGCTGTCCATGACTCCACTGTCAAGGACCCACAGCCTGTTACACCTGTCAGCCTTAACCCGAAACACGGACACCAGACTGGAACAGTTGGGAGTCGGTGACGTCAGCAGATCACCGCTGGACGCTTCGCTGTGCCATTCCCAGTTGGGATACGCCTGCACAAAAATAACGAATTTCAAAACACCATATCGCAGCAGCACAATCAACATATCATAATAATATTATTGTAAACGACGTCGTTAATACGTAGTATTATGTCAAGCCAAATGTTAAGACCATGTGGTCAGCAATCACTCGCACACGTTTTCTAGGGTTTTTGGTTCTTCAAACTCGTATTTTGAACACCCGAGCCTAGAACTTATTTTACCTGTAACAATGGCGATTTGTGTGTGTCGTAAGTCACGCCAGCTCGGTTGCGTGGCACCCACGCTAGCGTGGCTGGATTTCCATTGAACAGTCTCGGGGTGGTAATGAATATCCTGTCCCAGCCTGCGGACAACAAAATAAATTGTAAGTCATCTTTTTAAAAGGAAAAATTATTTTTGGTTATACGTGTTGGTGTGTTGAAAGTCGTTGAATGAGAAAAAAAACAAATATTATTATATCAAATAATAATATATTATTATACATAGTTCAATATGTTCTAGACCAGGAGTATCAGAGCGTTTACGAGGTCTCGATTCAAACTGATTCCTATGACTGATGAATATAGTTATAAACTTATTCGTTATTCTAATATATTTTATTGTTCGCAAAACTTCAAAAATAAATTAATGACCAAGTTTGTTGAGGGCATTCCAGTAATGGGATGACACACGGTGTTCGAACATTTTTATTCGTTTAAAAAATAAGTACTCATACCGTAAACCGGAGTACCTAACATAATATTGATACAGTACGTGCATAAATATTTTATTACAAATCTCTAGAACGGTTATCTGACTTATTATTAAACTGGGAGTAATAACGATTTTGACTGTAGTTGTATCAAAAAACTGAAACTATTTTCACATATATTTTTAATTGTTGAAATACACCGTTGATGGAGTTTACATTCCACGTATTTATACGAAATATATTTATCATACTATTTTAATTTATTAAAGTTAACAGATATTGTATATAATATATTGATTACGAACATGTTTTATGAAAAGTACTTTTACCTATTATCTAATGTAAATTAAAGCTTTACCGAATTTATGGCGCCATCTAGTTTCTATACTAACGGGATTAAAGCATCCACCAACATTTTTCAAATAAGGACTAAGAATAGCATTATTATCAACGTTTATAGTTTTTACACAGAAAAATGAAAACGTATACAACAATATAATACTAAATTATATTCAAAATTTACACGTTATAACGTAAACAACTAAATACTTACTTACGGTATGATACTAATAAAATGGTAAAACATTTTAAGTCATGACGTTTTAGCTTTCAGCTTTTATGGAAAAAAAAAACAGGTACATGTAAAATGAAATCAAAATGTTGACTTCATTCTCATAATGACTGGTGAGTACTGATATAAATGTCAACCTATATAATATCTTATAACTTTACCTAATATTGAGGGAAACTATAAATATAATTAAATGTCCAAGAAATAGTGCAAAATATTATATAAGTAATCGTGTTAGTTTTTTTTTTTTTTAAGATATCTATAGATATTAACCTTATGGTGTGACACTGTAACATGTCTAAATTTAACAGCCAACAGGTAATCACATTCGATTGTACAGATAGTATAAACTGTGAGTATAAGACATACAGATAAACAATCGTCTAAATACATAATACTTATAGATTCAATATAGTTTACATTAGACATATTCAAAACTAAAAAGATTCTAATTATTTCAAAAAATGTTTTTAGTATTTTAATACAATTTTTGCTAAAGCCTAAACAAAATAAAGAAATAACAGTGATGCTTTTGCGTGGCTAAAGTCATGAGTTTATATGCTTTTTATTAGAAAAAAATAATAGTTAACATCAAAACATGCTGATTAAGGATATATTTTTAAAATATATATTAGTTTAAGATCATAAATGAAATAATAAGTAATACAATTTGATCTTAAGAAAAAATAACCCATAACTAAGTTTATATTCCATTATAACTTATAACTACTTTTAAAATAAATAAATAAAATTATATATTTTACCTTAGATTATTATATATTTGCATACAGTAAAAAATATGAAAAGATAAATGTTAAATTGAACAAACAATTTAATATGTAGGTATCTATATTTTTCTTGAATTTGTATAAATATGATTTATTGTGGACTATTCAAAATTAAAAATAGGTATGTAATTAGTAGTCTTAGATTAGGTTTCAATAACTGTAAAAAGTTAAGAAATAAGCATTATTATTATATTTTATTTATGATAAAAGTATAAGTCTGTTAAAAATTTAATTTCATAATAATATAATATTATAAAACAAATTATTTTAGTTTATTTAAAGTAATGTAGTTACACCTTTAGTTTATTATAACTATTAATTAGTATTTATAAACCATGATCTACTTTTTTTTTTAATATTATTAACCTAACCATGGTCTATTTAAAAAATATGAATTATTACCTTGATTTTATTTATTTATTTCAATTTTTAAACCGGCCAGGTCCAATTACATATACTTTAATAATAACAATTGTTCGTTAACATTTATCGATACCTACTTAAGAAATGTATGTTACCCGTATATGTGTTTTAATTTTTTTTAAACCGAATTCAGGGCAAGTGTAACTATAATATCAACATAGTCTTAAATTATAAAAAAAATATAAAATGTGTAAGCTGAAAATAAAAATAGTTCTTGAAAGAATTTTTCCAATACGTATCTTATCTAATATCTTATCGTAAAATTAAGACGATGAAAAATATTTAATTCCTGTTATATTTAAAATAGTCTTTTCCATTTTGAAATTCTTATGCCACAGCCGTTTTCCTTCAAAGCGCGTAATGTAATTTTATCTTCCTTCAGGGTTGGGTTAGGCTAAGTATAGGTACTTTATTATTTTAAACTACATGTTATTTTAATTGTACAATGCAATTGTTCATAATTTAAATATCAACTGAAATTAAGAGCTATATTTATAACTAGAGTAAAGATTTTAATGCAGTAAAAAGAAACATCAAATGACAAATATGAATTAAAAAATATCATGCACTTGTGCATAAAATAACTAAAAACGTGCAATTGAATATGTAGTAAAAAAACAACGACTAAATAATTATTGTAACATCGCCACGTATTATCCACAATATTAAACGAAAATAGACGAAATATATTACTTAAAATTTAAAAAGATATATCTGAAAATTATATTTTTTTTTTCGTATATAGGGATCTATTTTTTAAGCTATAATTTGACTGATAGTTAAATAAATAAAATGTTTATGATTAAAGACTCGAGTTTTATAATGTAAAAATAAAAAGGTTATTGCTTACTAGTTTCGGATATTATAAATCATCTGTAAATATAATAATATATATGTGTGATAACATTATGTGTTTATATTTTACGTTCAAGTAATAACAGTAAAATAATAATTATGGATAAAATTGAAAGGAAAAAATCAGTACAACTTTTAATTTATTTTTGTTTAAAATAGTACGTGTGAAGGCTGGAGACAACAGAACACGAACAAAAATCACTGTCACAAATCAGCGAAATTACAATATTTCTAGTATAAACCAGAAAAGTTTAGATTACCCATTTAGGACTATGTTATCGTTAAAAAAAATCATCAAATTATTCAAACGGGGTCTTGATGTAATATTAAATTAATTAATTGGACACTTAGATTCTTACATAACGACGTGTTTATTATATTTTGTATTTTATTACGTATTTCTTATATCGGACTAAAGAGCAACAGAGACTTTAACGCCATCGCACACATTCCCAACTTTAACTTCGTTTGAAAGTACGCAATATGCATATTATATAGTATGATTATCATAATATCGGTAGGGCGGTACTGAAGGGGTTAAATAATAATAATAATAATGCATCACTCACCAATTTCGATCCCGGTGGATATCGTGACTTCGGGCTTGTACGAGTCGGCATTGGGGTAATTGAACGGCACGTCATACCTGAGCAGTGTCCATTCGTTGACGACCTGTAGGTTGCCGGCACAGGTGACGACTGTCACAGCGCACGCTAAAAGTACCGCGGTTGCGGAGATCATGTTTGAAAAACTAATTGAAATCCGATCACTTCGCGGCCAATAACTCGGAACGGTCGAAAAAAAAATGTACGACAATTATTACGATCGTTAAGAACGGAACACCGAACCGGAGCAAGTCTGCGACGAAACTGACGTTTTATCGGCACTCGCCACTCAGTACGCCGTCATCTGCCGGACGGTCTCATGGGCCACCACCACCACCGGAACCGGTCCCCTATCAAAATGCAGTATGGGTGCGCGTGCGCCGAATGAACGCCGTTCACGATAATTAGTGACATCGCCTATTATTACTGTCATCGTCATTATAATTATTATAATTATAATTGTTAATTTAATTATCGAGTACCGATAACAACACATGTTCACCGGAACTACTGGATATTGTTCCGGAAAAAATGCAAGGTCGATACGAAACGGTCGTTTAACTCCAAAATCGCTGCCAATATACATTATACAGAGTGTTTATCCTGAAATAAATATGACATATTTAAATAAAGCTTCGGTGTGAAACAGTAAAATCCTCCACATACACCCCATACCTTATGCACAAATATTTTTACAAAGATTTAAGAATTACGACCTTACGGGAAAACTATGAAATTTGATCTTTGTGAACATTTTTGGCAAAGTATTATCAATTTAGATAATACTTTACAATACTTCACTGCTTTGCAAAATAAACGTTTCCAAAATCCCATAGGCTATAAATTGAGTTAATGTTACAACTTTAGTCTGTATAACATTGTACGAATCGTTATAACAATAATATCTGTAATTCTGTCGTAATAAATTCTTATCGGAATCTAAGAAATGGTGACCTGCGCAGAAAGTGTTAGCGGAAGCGGAGTTCATAAACATACTTAAAGTAGATAAATTTGATAAACAACTGGTTATACCATATTATTGAATATTTCAGTAATATTTTTATTTTGTCTAATTACATCGTAGTTTCCAACGAACATTTTACCTACTCGTATAAATGTTCTATGCACATTAATATTATTCAATATTCAATAAATACCAATCACTACATTATTAGTATTACAGTATCGACCTCAAAAATTTAGTTGTAAAAATGCAGAATTGTAGAAAAGACTTTATGATTGCAGAAATATTATTCAATGTTATCCATGTAGAAATGGGTGCATGATATAATATAACTAAATTAACTATAAAAGCAATTAAGAATGCCCTAAAATTTTCATCTTTGTGGCTTCGAATTTTTTCGGTTAAAATAAACTTTCTTGCGCGAGCAGTAAAACAAAATATATTTAATAAATATCGACGTCCAACGCTACAATAATCAACGAATTTATTCTTTGGTTCTTATGATTATCGTATACGTGCGAGCGCCCATCAAGTATGTAGACGATCATTAGCAGTAATATAATATATTATAATCATATAATGTTCATAAGCGATAAGCGATGACTGACGAGACTGCCAAAATAAATCATTACTGTTTTTTTCTTATATAAATAACATAATTATTTTAAAAGCTATATCTTGTGTTGTAAACGTGTTTTCGTGTTTTGATATTGTTCAGTCACGATTTTTTTTAGCTTTGCACTATTATTCCTTTCACAAAGAAAGCTAAAAATAACCATTCTTCTGACGCGTAAAGCTCGAACAAAATTGGAAAAATCGGCGAAACATAATTTTGTGGTCTAATTCATTATATTAAGTACTAGATTTGGATAAAGGAAAAATCAAATTGAAGTTTATCGTCACATCAGATACCTATAATTATGATTGAAACAATCTCATATTTGTTCAAACTGAAAAATATAAATAAAACAGTATAGTCATTGTCGATTAGTGATCGTGGTATAGTTTAATGGAAATCGACATTTCAATATAAATAAAGTTATAATATAGGTAGCCAATATAGATGTTAATATATTATTATACATACGTATATACCAAATATGCCAAACTCTGGTAGTCTAATAGCTTGTAATAGCATTATTAAAATGCCTCATTTACTAATGGTTCTAAAAAAATATAAGTCTATATTGTTTTATTTAGAAAAATACTAAAAATGTTTGTACTTTATTTATATCTATTGTCATTTAACCATTTTAACAAAAATATATTCTAAAATAAAACGTAAAAAAATATAGCGACATCAACATATTCAATGTAAAATATAAAATAATTAGTTAAGTATCAAAATCTAATCTTTGTTGACAACAAAGAATTTCACTTTCTAACAATTATTTTCTAATGACGTTATAATATAGAAAAGCATAAACGCGGGGTTTAATTGAACGTAAAAAAGCCGGTTTATGAAACGTATATATACCAACTGGTTACTGTTTTTTCACTCAGTAATACTTGGTATATTTTAACAATTAAATCGACTCTGGATAATATAATATTATTGTGCCATTTTGATTTTAAAACAAAATGTCAAAAGCATATATTTTAATATTTGCCAATATATTTATTGTTTTTAGGTGTATCCCTATGACGCTATCTATGAATGTGTTTTGATGCAAGTTTATACCGACCAACAATTGTGAAAAAAAGATAGACGTAGGTACAACACATTATTTACACAATATATATATATGTGTGTGCGTGTGTGTGTGTGTGTGTGTGTGTGTGTGTGTGTGTGTGTGTATGTATTTACCGATAATAAATGTGCTACGATTCGTTGTTGTATACCAATATTATTCTAGCGTGGTTTTCAGATGATGATGTTTTCGTATGGATTTCAATCTTGTTCAATTTGAAAAACGTAACAACCAAAGGTGATATTTCATTTAAATTGTCGATCACAAATAAATGTCTGCAATGCATTGTTGTCAAAAATCAATACATTTGCAATCTAAAACTAACATAAATTATTTAAAAATAAAAATGTTTATAAAGCATACTATATATATATATATAAATACTCATTTTGTTATCGACAAACATATAAATTTTACACAATTTATTAGGCATAGATATTGAAATAACTGTTTTATAATAATTTCCATAGAAATAATAAATAATACGTAAAGAAATAGAGTAGTAGACATTCAAATTATTGTTCTCAAAAAACGACCAGGATGTACTGTAAAAGCGACTCTTTGATATTTTAATGTTAGATGGTTTTATTGCGTATGCTGTAATTGAGACAAGATTTACTATTGATCGCATAAACTGTTCTTTAATAATTGTTACAATCATTTTGGGATGGGCCATGTCAATCAATATTATATTTTATATAATATTAAGTATTATATAAGAATTATTATTGTAATTATTCTATATTATCAATCAATTCACTACGAATGCTTCTATACAAAAACTCTCACTGTCTCACCATCCAAATAACTAATAATAACCGTACAGTTGACATTACTCGTACATATTACATGTCTAAAATGTATGATCACGAAAAACGATTATAAGTTATTTAAAATGCAAATTTTAAAAACTCTGACTGAATGTATTTATACATAAACAGAAAAAAAAGAAAGTGCTGAATACTAAAATAAATAATTGTACTTATGGACCACGATTTGAAATTTATTGTGTTGACAGATCACAGATGTATTCGGTAAGTTGTATTATTTATTATTTATTATAATAAATATATAATTAAAGATTTTTTAATATGTTTTAATGAGAAATAGGTACAGTACAAAACATTTGTTTAACTAATTATAACGAAAACCGCGAAATGAAATAATTATTTCAGAGCGATGTTGTTGACCACATAAGAAGCAATAGCGGAACAAGTTACTATATTATTTCTATTATAATAGCATTAAAAAATCATTTAAAAAAAAAATAAAAAAACACCCGAGCGTCGATGTCTAAAATGACATCAAAAATTGAGTGAAAAAAATAAATTGAAATTACGCAACATATGAAATTTAAAATCAAATAAACTATAATATCATAGTATAATAAAAAATATCTACCTTTTGATGGAATTTGCAATGTACGAACACATCAAATATATTATATATAATTACAAGTACCTAAGTAATTCTTAATTTCTAGGAAAATGGTGGTGCAAAAATCAAATATTTTAAACTAATAACAAAAAATAGCAATCTAACAACGTAAGTACCTATATAATATACAATATTGTTGTATTTTATACAACAATGTGTACGTTTCGAAAATGTATATTATGAACTGTAATATAATAATAACTTTTTGTCGTCGTCAACAAATATTTTATTAATAAAATAATAATATAATCACACAGCTCAGTGAAAGTGGTATAGTCGCTTATGTATGCAGTGTATTTGTGTGCGAGTTGCAGCAGCGGCGCTCATCAAACGTACAAAATATTATACCAAACACATAAATAGTGGCAATAAAATTATTGTAGTACTGTGATGGCAAAACTCTTTTTGATAAAAATATATACTAATAATATTTTTTTTTCCTTAGGAAATTAACTTGTATAATAATATATCAGTATGATTATTGCAATTATGAATTATTATACATTAATAATAAAACACTAATTTGTCTACAATTAAAACTTATAATTAATTAAGAACGAGTATTTATTATCAAAAATGGCTAATATGTGTTTTCATAATTGTAAAATAGTATAACATTATGATGTCAAATTAAAGTTTAATATTGTATATTATCATCGGTGCATTTACAATAGACTTATAACTTATAAGTGAGTAAAGAGCCGTATTTAGGATTTGCGAAGCCTAGGGCGAAAATTTTTGTAACACTTTTTAACTATTATATCTATCTATAACCATATAAGGACATCAATCACATTTTTATCGTACAAACAATTTGGTAGGTGTCTCACTAATTACAATTTAAAATAAGGATATTTTTTATAAAATATTATAATCTAGGTAAAGAAAATAAAATAATCTTACAGTAGATTTAAATAACATGTTTTTTTTATTTACTCATCAATAATTCATTAATCGTCACTTATTGATATTCATACAAATTCGCTTTAATTTAATAAAATAAAGCAGACAAATGAAAATACTAAAAAATAATTTTGATCACCAAAAATTAATTTTTCTGGATTTTATTTCTGGAAATTTTCAATATCCGTTATAGTTTACATTTTCACGAAAAAGTCGGTCGGTGGCCGTTACCCGCTACCTGCTCGGCTGTTTTGTTGCGATTACAATAATGTTATTATTGGATACTTTAATAATTTTTACGTTGAATCTATTTCGTCATTTTGATAATTATTAACTGTATAAAACATACAGTTTAAACTCTACGAAAATCAAACAATTTTTAAAACCAATTTTACTACTTTTTTTAAACGCGAGGCCCCAAATTTAAGCAAAAGGCGCGAGACCCCTGGATCCTGCTCGCTCACACCTAAGGAGAGCCCTGAGCACGTTTATTACTCGATATTTATATTTAATAATCTTATGGTTATAGAAAAATAAAAAAAAATGTATACACATTTTAAGAAATAACCGGAGATTGACTTTAAAATTATTTGGAATCGGTCGTTTGACCACCCCTGTCGTAGACTTTAAGCAGACGAGCGTAATGAAAATGTAATTGTCCGGTGACGCTTGAATAAAACGAATATTAGTTGGCAGTTACTAACAGCCATATATATATTCTCTATTTATAATATGTATGCACGCGTAAACATCATACAAACTCCAGGACCACATTTCCTCGTTTATGTAAATTATATTTTTGTATACACTTTCGCTAGTTGACCTTCACCAGAATAATAATAATAATAATAATAAATATCATTACAGAATTCGATAAAAAAAAAAATAATAATAATAATAATGTCAACTTAACGATCAATCACGCGACCGGCCGGGTGCGAGCTAACAAACGACTATCGGAGATTGACGAAAATATAAGCTTTCTGCGGAGTTATAAGTTACGCAACGTCGTTGTTCAGTAAAAATGATAATATATTAACGTCGGTCGAAAAAGTTTTTCCTGCGGCATATATATTATAAACCATATCGCCATGTATTTTATTATAAAAATTCCTTATAAAGAAAAAAATTAGATTTTTTCACAATCATTATACGGTTTTTATATGCTTGTTCGTCTTAAATGTGTATTTAAATTCTGTGTATAGTGTACCAACATAAAAAGTAAGTTCATCAAATGAAAATGTAATGCTAATAATGTGGTTGTACACATCAAAAATTCCATAGTTTTATTTTTATTTGATGATAAAATATTCAAACTGTTGTTGTATGTAATTAAATAATTTATTACCATTATTGATATTCACAGGTTTTTGTGCTTACTTATGATTGTTCTCAATAAATTTACAAAAATACAGAATTAGTATAAAATAAATTGTTTTAATAATATTACTCAGTTAAATGGTAATATAAATGTGTAACATTATAATACACTTGTATCTAATGGCTAATATATTTTATCAGACTCAGTGTTCATACACAAAAAAACAAGTTGTTTAGACGCCTACGTACGTTCCGCTCGTTTTCTCTGCATAAGACTTAACGCAGTATTTTTTTGATCAAATCACGTTCACTGAAATTCTATTATAGTGCTTTCAACTGTGATCTAATACACACGTAAGTTTTTTATTTGTTTTCCAAATATCTTCATCATGATGCAACCAAGGGTGTCATTTCAGATTTTCTTAAATTGGGGCAAAATGTTTACACCTATATGTTAGACAAAAATAGAAAATAACCCTTTCCGATTTCCTTAATATACATAATTATTAATTTTTTAATCTATGCATGTACTTATAAAATAAATTTTAAAGTAATGCTTTATTTGTTTAGCAAGCTTTTATGAGATGTAAATAATAAACGATTAAGCTCTTAGAGAATATCGACGAGATGTCATATGCATGTAAGTATATAAATAGCTTTCCAAAAAGAACCCAAAAGTCAGAAATTCCGGAGTTTGAAAATTCAAAGTACAGAAATATTAAATCTATTATAATTAAATGATGATTTCATAATAGTCTGTTATCAAAATGGAATACTCATAAATCATAATCACAGGAGATATTCTAATAAAACACTGAAAAGGTGAAAAAGTTTACAACTTCATGTTAGGCCTATTATTTAATCTTAATTCATGAATTGTGAAGAGTTGAAAGAAATGTTGGTAGTATTAAAATAAATGTTAAAGCCTTTATTTTTGCCAAATCCGAGTACTATCGACTACAAAATAATGAATTTACATGCTGATGAATTTTACACTAAATGGAACTTTCCAAACTGCATTCTTACGAAAGACGAAAAGAATCAGATGACCTTATAATTTAGGCTTTTTGTATTTTAATTACAAATATTATTTTTTTATTATATTATTGACAATAGTTGACGCGAACTATAAATATATTGCGATCGATGTTGGCTTGTTTAAAAAAGGTGATAGCGAAATGTTTTTAAAATTGAACAGCAACAATTTAAATTGTACGTTCAAATTTCCAGAGGATTGTGCACTTATTAATACAAATTTAGTAGTACCTTATGTAATACTTAGTAATCAGATTATATAAAGATATTTTACGACCATTTTTACAAAAATATTTAATATTTAATTATCGTTTCAGTCGTGCTCGACGAGTGAAAGAAAACGCGTTTGGTCTGCTGAGTCAGATATTTAGAGTATTCTATCAACCAATAAATATCCTAATATATTTAATTATTTGACAATTGTAAATAGCATGTTGTTTACATAATATGGTACAAGATGCCTAGGTACCTAGAAAAAATTGAAAAAGTATATCATCAATTTGACTTGAAACAAAATAATCCTGATGACAATATGACGCCTTTGGAACACGAAAGGATTTTTTTGATTTCAAAAGAACATGTGGTAAGAGACATTTTTAACGATGACTTCGCAAGAAAGGGAGCAGTACCGTGGCAAACATAAAATACAAACTTAAATAATAATTGTTATGTTTTTTTTTAAGTTTTTGCACATTTAATTTGTTTTTAAATTAGTTCCTTTGATTAATATTATTTATACAATTTAATATATTCCTACTTTTGATTAAAATTAATATAGTGTTTTGATATCTATAATCTATTTCAATATATTATTTATATTAAAATTATATTTAGCTGGTGTCCTGGAGAGAGGAGATAAAAGTAGTATACAAATGTAATTATACTTGAGGTAATTATTAAAAGTTACAATATTTATCCTTTAATTGGTTAACAAAAATTAAAAATTGCAGCATTGTTTCATTTATGACACTTTGCAGGAGATTTTTTATGATATTGGAAATACTTTTGAAAAATTGATCAACACTATCCTCGTGCTGATGATATTTGAGACTAAAATTTAATTTTAAGTTTGGATTTTAGATAGTAAAATATCCTTTACTTTTGATCGTTTTGGTTAAATTGCACTTATTTTATCTTCTTTGGACCTAACTTATTTTCCTCCATACGATGATATTAATTGTAAATCTAACTATGTATGTATTTGCAAATTTGAATGTGTCCTTATCATTTAGCGTGTCATCTCCGTCTTCAGTAGTAAACAAAGTATTGCGATTTTCTTAATTATCGAAGTTTGATAAAGATTAAACATTTTTAAACTTTAATTTCAGTTTGTTATTTATTAAATAAAATATATAGACTTTCATTACCTACGTTAGTATTCAACAAAATCAATAAAATATAAGTGTGACAGTGTCCTATTTATTTTGTCAGAAGTGCCGACTCAGTTAACAGTTTTCTTTTGTTTCATATATGTATTTCTGATATTTCTCCGCGTTTTTTTGCAGTCTTTATCTAAAAAAAAAAATAACTTTTTAAACTTCCATAATTTGAAGCATAAAAATAATATTTGCATTTTATTACATTAATAAATACAATTTAAATTATTGCAATATGATAGTTAAGTAATTTAGTAATTACATTAAATAATGTAAATTTAGTGATCTGATTAATCATTTTTTTGTTTAAATTGATATTTCATCGATTAAATTAGTATTGTTATATGTTGTACATACCTGTCCTGTCGACTCTTTCTAAAGTGCGTTGCCAAATATTTTCTTTGAAATGAACATATTTATGTTTAAGGTAAACATTATCAAAAATGTCCCTATTTTACTGAACAAATTCAATTAAAAAGTCATTCTCTGTTGAGGTGAAAACAAATTTTTCGACATTTTTAGTGTGCGGATGCAGCACTAGTTCAGACTAGTTCAGACGCACTGCGATAGTTACCGGACGCGCTGCGTTAAATGCGAGTAGAAAAATGGTCATGTATAAAAATGCATTTATCTATAGTGATAATGCGTCTGACGCTACGTTTGGACACTCCAGGGAAAACCTGCCTACCTTTATGTTAAAATGGTTTTAATTTTGATTCGATAAAAAATTCTGTCTTTTTTAAGAGTATAAGTTCTATATTAAGTTTAAGTATATATAAAGCTATACAACGTTCTATAAATGAATACAAATGCTTATTTATATTATGTTTTATATGCTTAATTAATTACTATAATATGGGGGTCATTCCTATATTCAATTTTATAGTTTTATGTTTGAATTTATATTTAAAATTAGTAATTTATTTTTTAATTAAAATGTTTTAAGATCATGTATTGCGAAATAATGGCTTGGATACTTTTGTTTTTCTGTTTATTTAAATATAAACATTAAATTGCTGCATGTTTTCTAATAAAAACAAAAACTGTGCTACAAATAATACCGAAATAAGAAAAAAAATAATTATGAAACTTGTAAGTTCGTCGCAATATAATATTAATCTCTTTTTTTGATGTTTTTCGTAGAAGTTAAGTTTTTTTTTTTTAATTATAATATACGATCTATACATTTTTTTTTTTTGTGCAATAAGAATAATTGTTTTGTTGTTGTTAATTTTTACATACAATCTTGAGAAAAGAATTACTCATTATACATTTTTAATCTGAAAAATGTAGGTAATTAAGTTCTACGATATTATTTTGATACTTGTTATTGTTTCATACATTTCTTAAACGTAATATTAAAAAGTAGCTAAAAAAGTTTTTAATTCATATTATACAAAATACCGTAAAAACGAAATATTTTCTTCATATTATTCAATTCCCCAAGTATTATTAATACAGAAGTTGCCAAAAAAAAAAAGCTTTCATTCAAAACGTAATATCCCCACAGCCATGGTTTTACTTGAAAGATATAATAAAAGTAACGAATATAATAAACACGTAGAATATTGTAATAAATGTAGCATTTTCGCATCTCTTGACTCGCTTTTATACGAAATATAATAATGAGAAACTTCAACTGATTTTGCGTAAGATGTACTCTAAATGTTCGATCTTATCTTCACGTTCGCAAGGACCAGCAATTTGATTACATTATAATATAATATGCAGAGTAATATAGTTTAAAAGTTCAGTTTCTTAAAATTAATAAAGCAATGATACCGCACGTAGTATATTAAATTATACATTGTTTTCTCGTATACATACTGTGCTCCACTAATAAAAATATTTAATTGGTATTAATAATTAGTATTTATTGTTATAATTATAATTATTATTGATCAAACGATTGTCGCATTTTATGAGCATAAAGTCAATTTTAATACCTATATTCATATAGGATCCGGAAGTATTAAACACTGAATACTTGAAACTGAGATGCTTAATATTATAGCATATTAAAACCACGAGGTAAAACCAGTATAATTTCTCTAAAATCAATAGACGATGGTTTATAGAATTGTATGATATTATAAACGCTCGTGGCACGCAATATGTGATGATAATTTTATCATATGATATAATATATTAATATTATTCATTATTACATGATTTAATGGTTTACATTAACATAAAATAAAAACTCGTCGAAAACCGTACACCGATATCTTCGCCTATTTTTCAAAAACACATCGACAATATTATATGTATAAATGGTAAATGGTTATCATACCTATTGTATAATAGGTATTGCTCGCGTTTATATACCGATGGACACTGCGGTTATTTTTTATCAGACACTGGACGAAATATCGATTTTCCGTATTTTCCACATGTAATATACATGTTTAGCGTATGGTTGTAACCTACGCGGTCCAAGTACCTATATGGTACTATAATATATAGTCACTTGTATATACATTGCGGATATTATTTACTTGTTACGTGACGATAAAAAACGTTTTGGAATTCACTGCAGGTATACAATTTTCGAACACAATATTATAGAAGCCAATGAATCTGCATATTTTTAAGGAATACCTCTATGTATATTTTAAATCATCTATAGATCGATACAAAATATGTTATGTATGATTATAATAATAAACACGGGTTTTATTTTTAAACGTTTATTGTTTATTTTGTGTTTTTTTTTATAAGATCAATTTTTTATTATTATATTTTACATGTTTTATTATTTTTATTAGAATCATAAAGACACAATTTACTTATTCTTATTATTTTATAATATGATCATCTGTATATGTCGTATGTATATAGTGCGCATTATAATCGCACGCATGACAATAGTAAGAATGATAATAAAATAGTCATCGTTAGATAACCATATTAAAGTTATACGTCGCATTTAATACTTTATACATATTATCTGAAAATAGTAAATGACAGTACGCAGTACTTATATTATATATTTATAAATCTATAAAAACTAAGTAAAAAAACAATAGTACAACCAAAAATAAACAATCTATAATAAATGATTTTTCGGTTAAAATTTATATTGTTTCTAAATTTCGGGTTATCAAAATAATAATAATAATAATAAATTTATTTGAAATTTAATGTAAATTAATTTAAATTTAAAACTTTTGAATTGAATACAATTTTAATATAAATGTTGGTGTTTCTATTGCATGTTTTGGTATTCTTTTAATTCATAATATATTTTTAAATGCATAACGTTCCAAGCCAAAAATTAACAATATAGGTATCTATTACATAATATAGACTAGACAGTAATTAGATAATTATAATAATACAATACTATTATTTGTATATTTTAATGAAAATATAATAAATTATGCATATAAAAATATTATTATTATATCTCGGATTATATAATGTCCAACTACAACAGTCGGTAATCGAATTTCATGTACACACATATAGCCGCATATTGTACACTTATATAATATTATGTACGACACGATGTACTTGTATAGGTGCTGTAGATGTATATAGTACAGACGTATGGGTACCGTTTCTTCGGAGATAAAAAATAATATATTAATAAAATAGAAATGTATATCACAGTTTTCCGACGGGAGAAAAGCAGAAAGTGCGTTCATAATCGTCTGTTATACTAATAATAACAATTTTATTACACATAGCCCCCATTGGTTGTTGTACAGAATAATAATAAATAGCGAGTTTTTCGTGTGGCAATGCCGCGATAGATTTTCGTAAAGATTCAATAATAATTGTATATACCTACCGATACGGCACCCCGTTTAGAGTTTACAATATTATATAATATTTAATTTGAATTGATTTTAGAATTTAATATTTAATTGTAATATGTTATTATATTACGAGTGCCTTTAGTTTTGTGAATTTATTAACCAAAGTCCACGGTACCGCAAAGTATTGCATTATATTTGATAGAGCTGCTTTAAATGACTATAGAGTGGCATTGACAGAATTGTACATACAGAATCACAGGTGTGTTGGGGCAATTCCATTATTTTATAATATTTAATCTTAAAACTTGTTGAACCCGTGCACTGAATTATTGGATCTTATGTTTTCGTCTATGAATCTAATATAATTTATTAGAAATACTGACATTTATAATCAATGATAATATTATGTATAAAGCCAATATTATATATTTTAATCGAATTTGATGTATATAAAATTATAAATGTATTTTATTATATTTTTGTGAATAGCTGTAGTAGTTATATGTTATAATATTGTCATGTACGCTTTACCATCGACCAACCAGTGACAATAGGTTTACGTCTGTGCTGCATTTAAAATACGAATTGCCGATCGAGCGACTTAAACTTACAAATATAATATATACCGAATCCGGTATTTATAATGATTTTGTATGACGGCGGCGACGACAACGGTCAAATCGGCTCGCGGCGGCGACTCGTGTCGTGCGGTATTACCATCGTTCTATTTCGCACTCGATGACAAACATAATAACATAGTTTAATGATATATTATTATTATTATTATTATTGTTGCTGTTATTATATATCGTAATGCATGGTATAATTACACGTATAATATAGTAACGCGCACTATTGTATTCAACGCACCTCCAGTGGCGTGGCCTAGTCAATGGTCTAATAAATAATATAATAACTAATAAGAAATATCTCTCACCATTTATTGCACCATATACAAGCCCCCCAAAAATATTACAAATCCCCCCTCTGCCCAAATATTAGTGATTAAAAAATATTCAACTAATAAGCTACCTATGAAATTTTCTCCAAGATTTTTTTTTGCCAATTGACATTTCTATAAATACATTTATCAAATTTTTATATAATTTACGCGTTGACTAAGTACATAAACTTGCGTTCTAACCGTACAGCTAATTTTTATGTTTTAATTGATCTGTCGTTATATGAACAAAATAAACAAAAAAAAACTATTGCGTATTATAGTCTAGTGCACTATTAACAATTGTCGAAATTTGGTTTGGTTTGCAGTTTGTTCTTTCACAATAAAATATTATATTATGGAAGTTATCAAATAACTTTGAAGCCAATGAAATGATATTGTGTTTGTGTACAAATAACAATTAGATCAAATATATATACTATAATTTATAGATAGTCTCAGCATTTGAGCTATAATTGACGGACAATTATTATTTATTTATATTATATTCTCATTTAACATTTTTTGTTCTATATAATAATATCTAGTTAATTAATACTAACAATGTAATCATGATAGTAATATTGATTTGAAATATTTATCATCACGATATTATAGTATATCATCATTGTACATACTAATTCATTATATGAATTTTTGGACTACGAATAGTCGTATTGTTTGTATAATAAGTTACGAGCACTTTTAAATTTTAACGGTTTTTCCGTAAAAACATGAGCAATAAGCAAATCTTGGAATACCATATAGATTTATTGTAGTTATTAGTTATTACTCTAAGCAGAATAAGTACTCGTATCTTATATTACTATATGAACTTATTTCACAAACCTCCACTAGTATGCAATCGTTATGTTAAGTAACACTTATAATTATAAGTTCAAAACCTATTGTAGTGAATAGTGATTGAAAAATCGTCATAATTATTGACGGAAAAAAAAACAAACAGTATGCTTGTAAATAAATAAAATAATGTAGGCGGATGATATACGGCAATAGTTATTTAAGTACATTTTGGATGCTCCGCGATATCGAAACGTGCTCTGGTTTCAAATAAACAGTTTAATGTTATCGACGTCGGTCTGACCACAGAATAATATAATCTGTGATTCATAAAAAAAAAGGATCGGAATACGATACTAAAAGTAAATTTCGATTACTATATTTCTACATGGCGCGGTATAGATAGACGTCTGCAACGAGCAAAGAAATAACGACGTGCTCTGATCGCGGTCAGAAGCAAGCGAATAAAATAAAATAATATTTTACCTCAGTGTCTCGGCAATACTCTAATAAATAAAAGTATATTATTATTGTTTTATTTGTCATGTCCATATAATAATATGCTATGTATTTTGCATTCGTAAAATAGAAAACTACAATAGTATTATATTTTGTACATAGTGATCGCGAGGGAATAAGAGTAATATTATAGAACCGTAGTGTCGTATTGACGAATAATTCGGGGCTATAAAGCCGCTGCACTAAGTACTTCTGCCCGAAGAAGTACCCATACAACCGTGTCTAATATATACATATTCCACCCCAATCCGCAGCTCGTTCTCTCTCTCCTTCTCTAAACAATTTGCTAATCCTGTTTGAGATGGGTTTGTGAATAGTGATTAGCCGAATACTCCAACATTGATCAAACTATTTAGAATTATAGAGACTATAATACCTATATAGTTAAGTATTTTAATACATTTATAATAGGCGCAGCGTGCACATTCCCAACAGCTGCGGTGGATAAAATCTCTAACGTTTTCAACGGTTGCACACATCGAGGTCGCACCGCCGATATATATTACGGAGTACCAAGTGCATACCGAGTTGCATACCCAGTGAAATGAAGAAACATTCGTTTGAACTCGATAGTTTGATAAACTATTTGATTAATAAAATAGTTTGAACAAAGTCCAATAATTTCCACTAAAACAAAAATGATTAAACACAAAATACAGTAGGTACCCATGTCTAAATATACACAATTCATTACTACACCAGCAGTTATAGTGTAACCTGAAATTTTATAATGTACCTATTTTACATATGATATGGACCATAGCTGGCTCAGTGATACCTATAATAACAAATATAAATAAAATTATATTAAATTTATCGAAATAAATAAATGTCTTATCAAATCTTAATTGTTTTATTAACATTTTTAATAATATTGACACAAAATGGCGTTTTTAAAAACAAATAACTAGTATTTCATTATTGAATTTATAACTGATAATGTAAGTAAACGTTATTTTGTTTGCACATACCCGAATTTCCGAGAACTAACGATTTGATAAATACGCCGGCAAGTATAATTAAGCCAACGATAATAATATTACAGTTAATTGACTCATATTAAACATTAAAAAAAATCAATTTTTGTACATAATGAAAAAACTGAAAGAGCTTGAGTTTGATATTTTAATATTTATCATATCTTTCGAGATAATTATATCAGGATTATAATTATTATTTTATTATAATATAATTGGTATGTAAATGAGAAATGAATAGTTCATAACCAAGCATTTGGATGAAATGGTAAAATGCAGTTGTTTGAAGAATGAGATAATATAACAAGAATTAATAATTATAAATACTATACACTTACTAAATAGTTAACACTAAAAGGAAATGTTTTTATTTATAATTCAAAGAAATTTTATATAATATAGGTAATAATATGAATTAATTGTCTGGGAGCAGTAAGCAAAACTATACTTATAGTAACTACCATATTATATTCTACAGTAGAAAATTAAATTAAAAACAATAAAGAGAAATAAACCTTTTGTTATTAAATTAAAATTTGCCATTAAACGTATATTAAAAACAGCAATAATGTTAATAAATAAAATAAGGATTTTCATAAGGTTAAACAAATTATCATTAATAATATTTTTCCCTCGATAAAATACAGCTGCATAAAAAAAGTTCTCACTGAAAGAATTGCAACGTTATTTTTACTTACCAATCTTTGATTTTCGTTTTGAATTTTTATGTTTATAAATATTTTACTTCTCATGTACCTACGCCTACAAAATTATAAATTAAAATATAATCAAGCATTAAAAAAAATAGATGCATATAATGCTATTTTGCATGATGCTTTTGCCAATAATATTATCGTGTATAATGTATATCATATTATAATACGTATAAAATATTAAATGTTTTTTTTTAAATAACTTGAATTTATGTTATATAAATTGGGAAAATTACAAAAGATCTATTTTAAATTGTTGTATATAATTAACAATTTAAAATTCTTCAAAATAGCTAAATTTATATTTTATTCCATTGCAAATTGTTAAAAAGAATTAAAATAATTTTTTACTCACTTAAAAACAGAATAAGTTTACTGATTTCAAAATAAATACGAACAACAGTTGTTATTCCAGACAGGAGTATTAATTAAAATCTACATAAAATATAAAAAAGCTTACTTGATTGATATATTGACATGTTATTTTATAACTTTTTCCAATACGCAATGCTTAAAAATGTTTTTTTTTTTTTTAATTTAATATTTTATTCAAAAAATTCTATGATGGTAAATTGACAAAGCTTCGTTTTATTTATTGAATAATTATACTTGGTATACTTAAATTTTTTTTGTGTACAACATATATTTTTTTTAAATAAACTGTATAAAAATACATTGTTTAAACGTATACCTATTATATTATGTTTTTTATAATATAAGAGGACTATGAATACATAATACATTTGATTTATTTTTTATTTTGTTTTCAGTTACTTTGTAGAAATAAATTCCGTTAAATATGTTAATTTTACTACTACTGTACTACTATGTTGACAATAATTTATCTTTTTATGAATTTGAAGTATTTAGCAAATTATTACACATTTTTTTTACCTATAAGTATTTAATAATTTATGTAATATATGTTTAATATTTACAGTTTCAATAGTATTTGGAGATAAATAAAAATGTTATGTGACATTATTGATTGTAATCTTTCAACACATAATAATAACAATACATTTTTAATCATAAATTAACATAATATTTTTGTAGTTAAGACTTCAACATTTAATATAAATTTCCTTATAAATATAATTCTTACTGAAGCCCAAAAATTGAAAAATTATAAAAGCACACGACTAGATTTTTGAAATTTAAATTTTGAAGAAATTGGATATTCAAACAAAGAATAATGATTTTAGCTATATAAAAGGTATACATCATTTTATTTTTATATTTTTATTTTTTACTAACGCAATGAAATTTCCAAAATATTTAGATTAATTTTAAGTCATTTTCTATTCATACCGTATACTCTTACTGTATTACTAACAGTAAAATTAATTACTATTTTTTTTTATAGCATTATAAATATATAATAAAATATACTCAGTAGTTAATAATAAATATGCTGACAAAAAGTCTCCGCTCAAAATCGTTTTTCGTTTGCAATGATTTATCATTTAATTCCAATTGAAGTTTAGCAAATCCATTACAGTGGCCTATTCAATGACGACACACAGTCGTACTTATAGATACTGTACAGCTGAGCGGTCATCTACTTGCCCATTTTTTACATTAAAAATACCCGTTGCTACAATACGATTACAAAAGCATATTATATTTACAATAGAATAAAACATAGATGTCGGATGACTAATTTATTAAGAACAATACGATACAATGGTAAAGTAATAATATCATAACCTTTTGAAACTGGCCGATTTATTTTTTTAAATTTTAAAGTACACGTTTTTGTACGTTTTAGTGTGTTTAGACATTAAAAGTAATGTTATTCTAACTTTGAATGTATATTCAACAGTTGCTTAGTGTATAAAACGCAACGCACAGCCCCGGAATAAATACACATATATTACATTGTTTTAATGGATAATACAGATCTGTACACAAAAAGTAACAATCTATTTTTGCAATATTGCTGCAGCTGCATTTAGGTTGCAGATCGAAGAGTGTATATAGTGTGCAGTCGTATATGTATAATGGTATATTATAGTTCCCGGATCTGGGACCTATATAATGCCTATGTAACATAATTACGATTTGTATTTGAATATAATGTATATGTATGGTATTTGTATGTTATTATGTATTTTATAAACAGCGCAGGTCAACACGACACGGTAACATCTAGTTTTGACGTTTCGTGAAAATTCGGATGACCATTGACCGACGCCGACGAAATGTGTATACCTACTTAATTATATATTATATTATAAGTGTATGTACTAAGTAGTAATTTTTCAATCACATTATTAACTCGCGTGTGTAGGTAATATATAAGTATACATCTCGTAGAAAATAATATACTCGCGTAATTATTTGCACGCTGCGTGGTTATTCCGTTTTGGTCGTCGTCGATGAATATGAAAAAAAAAACGGACAGAATAAACCTCATCATTAAAATTCAGTATCATGGTCGTCGCGGAAACCAAAACTTCGGAAAAAACTGCACAATGCTACAGGCAACCATCTGCCTGCTTGCTATACATATTATAATATTATTTTATGCTATACTCTTGTAAAAGAAAAAATTGGGTATAAAAACTTCTTTAAAAAAAAAAAAAAAACAGTGCATCGCGGTCGAAACGTCGTTACGTTATATAATAATAGGTAAATATATAATATTTATTGCAGATGGGTTCGCAAAATGTCATAATAATAATATTATAATTGAGACGCGGACGGATTTGCGGTGGTCTGCGATGGCCTTGCCCTTGGCGACCTTCTCGCTGGTCTAGGATGTAATAATTATATAATAATGATATCGCAGTAATATTAATATAATATAAAATAATTCGACCACGTGGCCGTAAATTATGACTTGTCGACTTACGAGATGATTAAAATTAAGTGGTATAATGGCACGTGTCGTCGACGGACGGTCACGACCAAGCGACGATGACGATCGTTAAATTATTAGACTCGACGAAGACGAGCAAATAGACTTGAATACCTATAGTCGACCTATAGTATAATGCGTTACGGATACCACACTGTCATTACGAACAACGTGCTATATTATATTATTGTAACTAGAACTGCAGCAACAAAAGTATAATATAACACAGACACACACACACACAGTAATAAAATATTAAAATGCGCACATATCGTCGTAAAACGGCCACGTCATTCACCTCGCATAACGGCTGCGCGCTGATAATGTTATTATTACGATACAATCTCATAACATGCACACCGCGACATAATATTCGTCCCGGATGTATACTTATATTATAATAATAATACAATATTACAACTAACTCGTTCAGAGGTAGGACCGGATCGGAGAGACGCAATTAAACACTGTATTATGACCGATATTAGACATAGAACCTTTTAATATTAATTGTAATAATTGAAGAGTGTAAACGTGTAATTATTTAATTCTCTATAATTGTATACAATTATACCTACGGATACGTACAACAAAATATTAATACCATATTCAGAGGGTTAGATGGGAATTTTCATTTGGAGGGGGGATATATATATTCATTATTTCCAAGATAAGTCGCAGGGTGGTAACATCACTATATTTTTAAGTACATAAAAAGTCATGCCCCTCCGTGTACACACGTACGCCCATGACCATATTAATTATGTCATAGTGCAGAGGTCCCCAAACTTTTTATTGTGCTACCCATTTTGGAAATTTTTTAAAATATGGCGACCCACAATATCAATGAATGACCTTTTTTTTTTTTTTACCATACAACACAAAAAAGATGATTATATTTTTGTATTATTTAAAAATATAGCGCGACCCACCAAAAGTATAATCGCGACCCACAGTATGGGAACCTATGGTATAATATATTAAATAGTAAAATCACATTTCAGTTCGAGTATTGTGTAATATGTAAACTGTTATAGTTTACCTACCTATTTTTACTATTTATATGTACATTTATTACGTAAATATAGAATTCCATCCATATCAATTTTGCACTAATAAATAATAAGAATAGATAATCATAATTAGGTACTATGAACTAACTTATTTTTAAAAACAATTCAAATGTAATATAAAATATAACAACTTATAATGGTAAAAAAATTAATTTAAGTTTGCTTAACTTGCTTTTTTGTATTTTAAAATGTTTTAAAATACAAATAATGTAAATGGCCCATATTGCGCTAATATTAATATTAAATAAATAAACATTAATTAATTATTTAGTAAGTTATAATATTTTACTGTTAATTATGACATAGTGTATATTTCTATCATATTATATTATTTTTATTAACTTCAGTACCGACTTACCGTAGAACAGTGTCAATAGGTTCATGGGATAAAGAAGTAGGTAATAGCTTAAAATAATCTGAATATTTTGAAAATGTCATTGCGCATAGTAAAATGTATATAATATATGTAAACGTTTTAACTACCTACGAATAATGTTTTTGAATTACTACAAAAATAACTAATGATGTTATCCTTCATTTAAATATTTAATTTTGTCAAATTTTTTCAAATATACATATATATAAAGAAAGATTGTATATTTTTTACAACATTATTTGGTACATTTGGTGGATCAGCCACCAATCAATACTTTTAATAAAAATAAATCCTTCTACTTTATATACATATTAACACATTACGTATAATTATTATGTTACGATAACATGTTATTTTGAAAATAACCCGAGAGATGTTCTAATCATGATAGTATAGTTTCTAGAAATCTGTGAGTCCGTAACATCTTTGCAAATATTGTAATATAATAACTATATTGAAAAAATATTAACATCGCCAAACAAGCATTTAAACTTTATATTAAAAATAATTCCATAAAAAAAAACTACATCTTTCAAATCTCCTGACTTCCAATCTATCCTCTTTTTATCTAATAAATGTTATCCATCATCTAAAAATACAAGGGTCGAGAGCATTCAGAGATCTTTCAACTTAATAAATTATTGTAATATAAAAAATATTATGATGAAATAATAATTTAATATTATCAAACATGCAAATAACACTATAGAACGAGTTTTAACAGCAAAACGAATTGTATATTATTTGTACCTAATAAGTTAGATATTATAACTATTTACTTATAAAAATGTAAAATAATATAAACACAGATTTCATAAATTTACCTACATTCACCATTGATTGGAAAAAGTTAACTATTATAATATAAATAACAAAAGAAATGTATCAGAAAAACTGTCTGCAGCCTTGCAACGACAAAAACACAATAAATAATTGTTTGAAAGACCAAGAAACTGAATTGTTTAATAGCCATATACTAAAATGTATAGTGGCTGATATAGTTTATAGGTTTAAGCACAATATAATTTATTCTGCTTCGATCGAAAAAATGCAAATAGTAAACTCTGTAGGTACCCACGCCATCTGTAGAAAATACTATTTTTCGAGCGAGTGTATTATATACCACAGCGTAGCCAAATATTCTGCACATTATGTGTACTAACGACTTGTTATTACGACTGTTTTTAAAACGTGTAATATATTATTTTATTCATATCCCTCGTCTGGTTTGAAGTGAATTAATGCAAAAAAAATGTTTCCGTCGAACGGCCTGGCCCAGAGGGTCTAGGAGTCTGTAAATTACAATTTATTTGTTATACTATAATACAGAGTGTAACAAAAAACCGGTCAACTAACTATATCAACTACATAACTATTATTTTAAAATATTGGTTGGAAAAAACATTATTAAATGGTAAGTTAATTTACATTTAGCAGTTATATTATGATGTTACACCTTGTACATAGGTGGAATTGTTATAAAATATTAGAACTGTAGCGTTCTTAGAATATATTTTATCGTTTATTTTTTCAAACCTTGACGATTTATATAATGATATAATTTTGTTCTCTTCATAATAATTAGATTACACGGGAAATGTCAACTCCATATTAAACGTACGAGCTTCAATGCTGTATTATTACATGCGCACTCGATTTTCCAGCAAGGGTACGTTTAATTAAGTATATTACTAGAATATATATATATATATATATACTGATACAGCCATACAGGTAAACGTATAAATGTATATACCTACATGTCGGCCGAAAACCTAGCAGAATAATTTCGAGGTAGAATTAATTCACCCGAAAACCTCCGTGTGCCGAGTACGAAAATTACACACGACAAATTGCACGATGGTCGACAAATTGCATGACGGTTTAGTTTTATATAAAATGTAAATATATTTTATTTTCTTGATTTTGTTAATCCAAGTAAGTATGGTAATTGAAATGAAAAAAGTTTTTAATATAAAATATTAATGCAAGAGATCCGATTACACACCCAAGCGGTATAACGATTTGAATTCACAAAAACATCGTCATGAACAGTCCAAAATTTCTATTTTTCAACTTTTCTCCTAAACTATGATAGATAAAAAGTTGATTGATAGTTCATTAAAAAGGGATTATCAAGTAGATACAAAATGTGAAATTAAAAATGTTTAAAAAAATTATTTAATTTATCACAGTTATATAAAGAGTTATTTTTCGTTAGATTTTCATTTAACGGAATAGATTTCCGAAATTGAAGAATGGATTTTGTTGTTTGAGGTCTTGTTAGATTCACATTGACTAGGAGAAGTGAAGTGAAGATTTTCAGAACTTTATCTTCAATCGTTAATTTACTACAAAGCTTTAAAGCTGAAAAACATCAAAAAACGCACAATAAAATGTGTTTTAATTTTTTTAAAGCTCTGTGGTGAATTAATTATTAAAGATAAAGTTTTGAAAATCTTTACTGTATTTCTCCTAGCCAATGTGAATTTAATAAGATCTCAAACAAGAAAATCCGCTATCCGGTTTTGGAAATCTATCTCACTAAATGAAAATGAAAATGATTTTTTTTGCAGGGCTGTTCACATCGACATTTTTCTGGATTCAAATTATTATAACGCTTAGGTGTGATATCGAATCTCTCTCATATATTAAAACTAGCTTAATTACTCGTCTATTTATTATTACTGAGTTACATTTTTATAATTTTTCTATTATCAAGTTATCAAGTTTAATAAATAGGTAATTTAATAAAAAAAACAAGCAAAATGACTTTAATATCTCTTAAATTCAAACCAGTTATTATTCAACTTACTATATTATATTATAATATAATATCTTTTCAATAAATTAATTTGCAATTAATAATTTCCTTAATGTACAATTTTTATTTAATCATATTGTAATAAAACACATACATATTGCATACAGTTAATACATTTTTAAAAATTAAAATTCAAGAAAGTTTATATGCCGATCTCTGACTTAGCAAGTGTTTTTTTTCCAACGACGGCAATAACATGCCAAGTTACTGTGACAATTATAAACGAACCTCTTCCGAATAATAAACAATGTTATTTTCTCGCGTGAAAGCGTATAATTTATCCGTTTCTGTATACACATAATAATGATTTAACCCTGCTCGTCTATACGACGTGTTATCAGGATAGGCTGGGAAAGTTATTTTTTGGAATTAATGAGTTTAAGTTGAAATAGTTTTAATGAAAAATTATTTTTTTGTAATTTATAGTTGCGTGTTGATATATTGATATATAAGCAACTTTATAAAGTTAAAATATTTTGAAGAAAAAGTTATAAATGGTTTGTATTTTTTTTCACATCTTCACTGCAATTTTTTTTAAATTTATTAAACAAAAATACATTATATTAAAAATTAAAATACACTTTCATTTCTGATAAAGTAAAAATCATTAACTATAACTTTTGAACGTATTTTTCTTGCAATTAAACGATAAATAAAACAGACAGTTAATAATACATATTTTGTTTTTAACTTCTATAAAATTACTCGTTATAATAGCTTACATTGCATGATATCATTTTAAAAGTAACTCGTTGAATTAGATAATAATATACTTAGTGAATATTAAATTCAACTGGGTAAAGTATATACTATAGCTAATAAAGTTAAAAATTGTTGAAAAAATCTTGTTACAAAACTTTTGAACTTGTAAGTATTTAATGAACAAACTTTTCGTCAATAATGTATTGTAGGTAACCTACCTATATATAATATGTAAATGAATTAAACCAGCTGTTAGGTATACATATACCAGCTGCTAGATTCAATACGTACGAGTACAAATTGGACTAAAAATAATAAGAACAGACGCGATTGTTAGAGAACAAATACGGTCTACACACTACAGAATTAACTATAGAAAACATATGATATAATAATAAGATTAATGTTTAATATTATATTATTTTAACGATAGACGTATTAACTGCAGTATTGGGGCCAGTAAGCCAGTTACTGATCTCTCCAAAATATTATTACACGAGTTTAATAATTATGGTAAGTGTAAAATAATATAATACTGGTTGTGCGTTCATATAATTTATCTGCTACTGCGGTCTGTGGTATTTACTCATCGGAACATCTTAATGGAGATTTTATACTATGTATATCATTATGATTATCGTTATTAACGTTGCGCCGTTATGTTTCGATAAGATAATAATGATGTATTATAATAATATATTATACTACATACTTGAGTAGATGAAATTACAATTTTATAAAATGTATTAACAAAAACATTGTTTTAATAATATTTTATAGGTACTTTAAAATAATATTTTTAAATATTTAAACTAGTAAAAATAAAAAAAAAAATTATATTATCCATTATATTTTCATGTAATGACAATATAAAATTTCTTTGACGGCAGGATTAATAATTATACCATATATATATAAATGCATAAAAGGTAATTGTTAACTGATAATTATTATTATTATAATTTATAATATATAGAATACATTTCCACTTCATAAGCTATTATCGATAAAATACAGTACGAGTCGTATAATATACAAAACGGCAGATGAATAGACATCGCTTTCGCTTTAACTGGTTTTGTCGTAATTGAAATTGCTACTATATATGTTTTATCTACAAACAAACATATCTAAAATTACCTTTCTACTCGTGTAAAAATTGAATTGTGACTTTATTATATAGGAATTTGATTTCGGAATCACTACATTATAATATACGTCGTAGGTAAAACGCGTATCATGTAACAGCTATTTTCAGATAAAATTTGAAAAATTGAAAAATATTGAAAATACTTAATATAGCATAACAATTTAAAATACTTGACAATTGTTTTTTGACACCTTTTTCATGGTGATTTGAATGGTAAACTTTTAAAAATCAAATGAGAACGCTAACTTTTATGAAATATTATTTTGCTATTTATACAACTTAGTATGTAATATTTTTATCTTTGCGTACACCATGTATAGTTTTTAATTTTTAAATCAATTTTAATGGTTAAAAACATATTTTAATGCAAAACTTTTTTCCTAAAATTTACGCTAATCTCATTTTATTTTTCATTAAGATAATTCTTGTAATTAATGTAATACAATATATTTGTTTTCATATGTGATTAAAATAATATCTTTACGTAATAATTGCATAAAGAGTTGGAATTCTCTTTGATTTTTATAAATTTACACTCCATCTTATCCTTAACCGACCATAAAAAGGTGTAAAAAAAGTCGTCAATAATTCTAATTCATTTTTGTGTTTTATAACCTACGTTTTGATTCTATATTTTTTTTCTATTTTTCATATGTTTATGAGAAAACATGTGTAACGTGAAATTCTGATCACCCTATTTCGAGAGTAATTGGAAATAAATACCTATGTTTGAACCATTAATTTTAATATTTAAGCGTAAAAATTCCGAAACGCTTATGTAGTTTGTCAACTATGATGAATATAAATTGAACAAAAAAGTCTGTAATAAATAATGACTATAATATGGACCATTTGTTTTACTTTATTTATATTATAAATCATGAAAAATTAAAATTCACATTATTATCTGTTAATTTTAAGGACTACATTTATTTCAAGTTGTATTTGAATATTTCATGTAATTATATAAAGACTGAATTAGGCAATAAAAAAGATCAGACATTCTTCGCACGTCTGTGACCATTGTTTTAAATGGTCCATGGATTTAGGTATGATGCTATTTTACATTTTAAAATAGATTATAATCATATTCAAATTAAAATTCTGATCAAAACTTAGTTATCTACGTATGTATGTACAACTAAGGGTAAGTAATATAAACGCGATCGGCCTCATGCCCTCGTGGTTTAAAAAGGGAAAAAAGATATGTAAGACTATAAGTACTAAGGTACTGAAGGTATAACGTTTCTAAAACTTCAGAGATATTCGAACTTTATAAAAAACATAAATTGTGAGTAACTGTTTTCAAAATTTGTTAAATATATAATTGTTATTATAGTCAAAACATGATTTTAGTAACTTATTATGGTTAAAATGTTAATTTTTTACATACTTTAATAAATACTAAGAAAAGGTTTTGTGCACACAAAATCAGAAATTAGATCCAAACAATTAATATAAATATAGTAATGTGAAATCAATCGTAAATCGATGACAATGAATAATGGTACTGTCTCAACTCACTACTGTCTTTTAAACGGAATGAGATGAAGTTGTTTATCTAATGACTATTATTATGTTAACATACTTTTGGTGTAAGTACAGTAAAACACTTACACACATCAAGCAATCACCATATAGTGTACCGCCTAAAGCCTTTTAAAACATTAAAACAGTAGCCCAACCACTACTGTGCGATGAATCTTCGCGGTTTTTGTGTAAACTATGATAATCGAGTACCTACAGAATTTCGCGTACTTATATTACGTTTAGCTTAAGGTTAATAATAATAATAATGATTACTTTGTTAAAAAAAAAAAAAACGTTTCCGGCCATTTCGCACAATCATATTTAATAATTTATACCCTGAAGACATCACGTTTTATTTTTCGCACATTAAATTAGTAAATTGAAAATATAATATCATACAACAAGGATATTCTGGTGACTAGTGAATTCATTTTACCTTGCACGATGATATATTTTAATTTATAATAATACTACGCTGGATGTACGCGCACGTGCTATTTTAATTCACTAAGTAAACTATAAATTTAACGATAGTAACTTACTATTTTGTTGCACCTATAGTAGATATAGTTATAACGTGGGCTTTAGGTTATTTTTAGTATTGACAATATTATAATATTGTAAATTGTAAATTGTTAGTATTGAAACTTAAAAGCACTATAGTCTATGAGCATTGATACCTATGGCATATGTTACTGCAATCACATAATATATTTTTATTATTATTAGTTGTATCTTGTATGTATATAATTATCATAATATTATAGTATCTTGTTTTAATGTTTCAATACACAAAATTAGTAGTATTATTATTATATACATTAGGTATACAAGTAGTTCATTAGTAGTTAATATCGTAACCAAAAATTTTGAAAAATATGGTTAGGTACACAGTTTTTTTGAAAACATTTTAAGTTTTAATTTGATCAAATTTAAATATTTAAACAATGAATAACGATGTTAGTTATTTTGTTTTAATTCAAAAACATTATTCGCAGAGATTTAAAACTTTTAAAGTTTATGATATATTTTACTATACACACTGACAGTTTCAATACATTTAAAACTACACCATGCACCTATTCACTCTATTATACAGTATGATGGTATTGACTCAAAAGTTAATAACAATAATATAATATGATAGAAATACACACTAATACACTATTTATAATAATTAAATATTAACTAATATTATTAATTCAATGTTTTTTGGCAAAATTAAATCAACCTACCGTAAAACTAATAGTAAAATAAGTTACTTTAGTAGCAATATCAAAAAGCATATCATGAAATGCACTTGAAACATATATATAGCTAACAGACTGAATCCCCTCAGATTCGTTGTTATATATAAGGATACGTATATCATTGGAATTCAAATTTAACACATTCATTACAGTGTCCTTTTTGATAACTACTGTACAGCAAAATGGTACTCAATCGCCCATCTTCTTTAAATTTAAATTAATATAAAATTATAACATTTATTTTAGTTTTTCTATAGACGTATTTTCTACTTCTTCTATCCGCAATTGGAAATAAGCAAGGTGTGGTATTTGGAAGAGGCGATACTTTGATTTTCTCGGTAATTTCCCTTAGCATTACAACGACTCTATAATAACATATAGACCACTTGCAAAAAATAGATATATTGTGATGAAATTCAAACAATATTATGGTAAGGTTTTAATTTTCAAATAATAGTACTAACTATTATTATGCGTCGTGGTGGAGAGTGAGCGAAACGAGAGCCTAACAACCTGCAATGGTCTGATCCTGTCTAGATTTTTATTTTTGAATAAATATACAATCTAAACTAGATCTATCTGAGTGAAAATTGTGGCTATTACGTTACGGAAATATATACACTGATAAAAACTGTAATTAATTTCATTATGTAACATACGTTTAATTATTTACTATATAATACTATTATGAATTATAAAACTACACAGTTAAGCTTAATTTATTAAATATATTTCATATGAGTCAGTTTCAAACTATTGTTTGGATAGAATATTACGAAAAATGACCTAGTAATAAGTTTAAGCTAGTGAGTATATGCTAATATTAGGTAAACTATTCGTAATAGAATATAGAATACCTATACATAAATTAATTAATTCATAATTATTGTTCTTTTGTTTGTCGGTGACGAAAGACGTTAAGACAAATTCATAACTTTCATTAAATTGTTTCATGACAGTTCAATATTATAATAATATGAACCTGAATTATTTGAAATGAATTTATACTATATATATATATATATATATATTAGTCGTATAACTTATTAATACGACATCACATTTAATAATATCAAAAGTTATAACTTATAACGGTAATAGTTAGATATAAAATTTAATTCTCTTATTTCTCTCTCTTTGTCTCTCTCTTTTTCAGAAATCAATAAATTTGATATTTTTATTTGATAAATTAAAGTTGAGAAAACGATTTGTCATATTATATTATGAATTGGGGCAAAATGTTTTTCAACTAAACGCGTTCTACATTATAAATTATAATACGCTTACAGTTTACTACTTTATATTTAGTACTTATATAAAGTTTCAATAAATACTTAATTATTGCTGGACCGTTTAGAACCCACGCTAAATACATTTCCACGGTCCAAACCAGCCAGGTTTAAAATTTTCTGTTTAAGAGTACCTTCCAGCAACCAGTTCCAACTCGGTGGCCTGATGCACTAATATCTGTATCTAACCCATACGCAACAATTTTGGATCGCAGTTTGATTCGACAGTCAACCTTTTTTTAGTATTGTGTAACTTTATTATCACCTTTTACCTATATACAATATATATATATATATATATATATATATATATATATATGTGTGTGTGTGTGTGTGTGTGTGTAGTTTATTTATAAAAATAGACGGTATACATCTTAATACCTTATTGGACTCTACTCTGACATTTGTTCTTATTATATTATTATATAATGTGTGACTATAAATTAAGACTCTTAATAACAGTGCGAAAATTTGTCAATACCTGGTACGACCTCGACATCCTATCAACGAATTTTGATCACCTATAAGTAATTTATGTCGTTTACTCAATTTCCATTTTATTTTCAAAGTAATCGAATATGGATGGTTGCATGTAGGAAAAGTATATTAAATTATGACACAAAAAGCAAACATAACAATGATAACAACGACGATAACTACAGTATTATTAATATTATTTCCATTTACTTTATGTTTTCCGTGAAATATTTTACGGACGACAATATAAATGGAACGAACCAATGGACAATTGGCTGGCGATGATAAATATTAATTTTAAAAAACTGAACTGCAAGTAATCTACCGTAAAATAAATGTATCTACCTATATTAAACAAACATATTGCAAGCTATTTCATATTTTTATCGAACAGTTTTTGATGATAAAGTATAATTCGTATAAAAATTCGTTCATTTCCCCTGGGGATGTGAATATTATATATTTGTATTTGCAATTAAATATTATTATAGTTAGTGTAAATATATACAGAGCCGCAGTCGTTGTCTCGCGTTGATTTAAAATGCGATTCGTAAAAACCGTCATATGGCGGTACGGCCGGTGAACCGAAACTCGGTGTAATAATAATATTATATATATTTTATAATGTTTTATAATGCACTTTCAGCCGTTTCGAGTTGAAAAATATAACTAATCAAATATTAGGCCGATCACGTCTGGAGACGTATAATAATATGTATACGTATATACACGTCACATTTTATGTTTGGACCCAATTAAAAAAGTAACTGACCCAAAAAACGATAATTTTCATTACGCGTTTGAACAACAATAGTCGCGCGCACGCGCTCGCCCGATGTCGCTGTGCATACCTCCAACTACTAGCTTCAGCAACTACGTGATCCGGACAAACAGCGCGTACCGTCGTAATTATAATAATTGTTGAGCAACGAAGTCCGTTTCCTGGGCAAATTTTTTTTTTAAAAAAAAAAACAAATAAAAAACCAGCGTACACACATTCACGGATCGTATACCTATCGTAAGCGTGTACACAGCACGTGCACGGGCACAGTGGAAATGCATAAATCTAATTATTAAATATTATATTCGCGCGTCTGTTGTGTCGGGTATATTATTTATAGGTCACGCGGGATTTCAGTGCGAAGTACACAACGGGGTGTGGTTCAAGGCGATCTGCAGCGATTATGCCGCCGTTGTTTTACCATTCGAATGTACGTAATAATATCTTGTTGTCTCTTGTCATAATTTACGAATTCGTGCGTGGTGGACACCGTGGGTTACGTACGCGCGTGGTGGGTCGTAGGCATTATATTTAATGCCTATGTACATACACATATTATGTTCATATATGATAATGATATTATATACTATACGTGCACCCGCGTGGCACGACCACCGTAACCGTAGTATTGGTAACCCGGGTAAACTAAAGAATACGAAAATACATAGGTAGTAATATGATATCACATAATATCTGAGCGTGGACCACACGACATCCCGCCCTAACAGAAGTCCAAGGGTATATATTGTTACAGAAACGTTCGTATAACAATAATTGTATAGGTGGACGACGATGGTGATATTATTGTGTCGAAAAACGACAAAATTAAAACAACGAAATAGTTTTTAATAATAAGCGTAATAGCCGCGCGGAGATCGGAAAAGGGCGCGACAACGATGTTTTGAAAAGTGAATGTATATTGTATGGTTTACCTTTGTACTCGTTATGGTAATGAATTTGAAGTCGTCGTGTGGCAGTCTCGACTCTGAATCGCTTATTTCTAACCTTATACGAGTTCGCCGTAACAACAACAGTGTGTTCGTCGTACGCGAAACAAATCAATAAATAATCGGTTCATTATTGTATACTTACACGTACAAGTTTAATACGACGATAGGTATAACATTAAACGGTATAGGTAGTATCAGATTTCCACATTCCCAATACGCACCGCCTTCGCCGCCGTCGTCCCGAGGTATTGGCCAACCAAGCTGTGGAATGGTGATGATGATAATATCGTTCTATTATTATAGGTCCCACCGTGGCCGTGATATTGCGATTGCTGCAATCGCGATTTATATGCAAATAAAAATCTATTTATAGTTATTGAGATATTTCGGTCTATTATATTTACAATAATTATGCAATTAGCCTGTGCCGATAAAAACAACACGTTACCTACAGAATTTATAAGCGCACACTTAAGATCTTGGGCGTTTGCGGAAAATAGGTTATTTTGTGTTTTATAATGATCAATTTTGATTGCAACAGTCGATCTCGGATAAATTATTATCCTAGAAAATTGGGAAACGATATTTTCCAAAAAAAAAAAAAGTATAAAACTTTGTTTTGAAATAAATTAACAATTTTGTTTTTTTCTTAAATAATGCATATTATACATATATTTATTTTTCGTATAAGTTACAACACTACTTAATATATTATTATGTACTTAATCTAGATTTAAATTGAATACTTAATTTACATTTTTTTGTAATTAGTCCACGCCGTGAAAATTGATTTTTTTGTTATATGATATTGAATAAATATGGTATATACATAATAAATATTATAATAAATCAATAAAAGATATTTGTGAAACGTATAATTACAAACATACACCTAAACAAAACATCATACATATTATGTGGCATGTGTATAATAATTTGTTTAGAGGGCGTCTCAACTACACATAGTTCCCCCCCCCCGCTATTGACTTCTATAAATATTAAATAAACTCATTTCCCTTTACTTCTCGCTTAAGTTTAAGTCTATATTACTTATAGTCTATACTTCATTATTCTTAATAAGAATCGATAATTTTAATTTCAATAAATTTAGTATTTACATAAATTCAGCAATACTACAAATGAGGTATAGTACATTTTTAAGGAACACCAATACAAAAATTACAATTATTCGAGTTCGACAAAAACAAAAAAATCTTATAAATCACAACAGTTATGCAGATACATTTACATAATACGGTAATGACCATAATTACAATTGCAGAATATGTTATTTCCTGTAGAAACAAACGCGTGAAGACACTCACCGTGTGCAATGGAATGATTTACCGGAACATAAAAAAACTGGATGAATGGTGGCCGGAAGTCGTTCACTAGCTGTTATCTGCATTATATGCCACACTGGGAGTCTAGGGGCTGCAAGCGGACGTTGGCGCCCAGACAGCCGACTGCACCGGAAATGTAGTCCGGGAAGTTGCTCTCGAGTATCCAGACGACGCCGCCTTGGTTGTCGGGTGCCACGTGCGTGGCCAACCGGCCGCAGTCATCGGCCTTTCGGACCAGCGCGAACCTGTCCGAGCCGAAAGACGCGCCATCGTAGGGCCGATCCGTGTCCCAAGCGTACACGTCGCCCTGGCCCCGATACCGGAAGTACACGGTAGTCCGACCATCCGTGCCCAGGACGACCATCTTGTCGGGCTTGGGGCCCAAGTCGGCGACGGTACCCTCCGAGCACCCCCGACGAAGGTTGCACGAGTCAATCCTGTACATCCGGCTGCTGGTCAAGTACGTCAGGTACAGGGCGCCGCCGCCCGCAGCCGGATTGGTCACCAGAGCAATATAGAGCACGTCCCGCCGGCTGGTGCAGCCGTGTGTGATCGCCTTCGGCAACACCACCCGATAGCCGCGGTCCGCCGCCACCTCCCACACGATCACCGCCCGCGTGGCTGCGTCCGACACGTACACAAACACCCTCCCGTCATCTCCGTAGTCAGCCGTGATGTAGTTTAGCCGGCTGGCTGAGCACACTAGCCCCGACAAGTCGATCTGCTTGACTACCTGTGCATATACAATCCAAACGTAATATTATACCCATATGGCCATATGGGAATATCGTGGGCGAAGTTTGAGGGGACTAAGCATCCCCAAAAGTTTCAAGGGATGGCTTAGAGGGTTCCATTAAAACATACAACGGTTGTTTATCTTTCTAATTTTAATTGCAACGTATTTCCATACATATATGTGCATATCAAATTTGCGTTCAGCAAAATCAATTTTACGCTGTTAGTTATTATTTATAATTTTAATATTAGACTGAATTCGTCTATAATATAGACGCTATATTATCAAATGTTTAGGTATAAGAACATTACCTATATGATCTGTACGTCAGTATTTCTACGATATTCTAATTTTTAAGCAGAGTTATATGTATGTAAAATATTACAAATTTAAGAATCCATATTATAACTCACTTCAAAATAAAAAAAAATATATAAAAATCTAACGTTCAAACACAGATAATGTTTCCTACCTTTAAGTTTGATAATAGATCAATTCACTTTAATATATTAAAGCTAACAACACGAAATTAATTCTAATGAACACAGAGTGTTGTCTACGCTTGTATTTTGTTTTTTAATATTTTAAAAATCCCTTAAATATAAAATATTCACCTCATCCAGTGCCGCTGAACTGTTTTTAAACTACTTAGGTAAATAAATGTCTGAGTACCTACTTACGTATCTATAATCAGTATACATATACTACCATGTTAAATTGTACTGTGAAAATATTATTTATATTAGTGTATTATTTTCACACTTAATATTTGTAAATTAAATTAATATATCCAAAATCCCAAAAATGTCACATCTATATCACGGTACACCCACTCGCTCAAAAAATGCTCTGGGACATTTATCTTATCCCAATATTGGTATTCAGAACTTTAGCAATTAAAATCAATGCCACTGATTCAGCGTTTGTTTGGATTTGACTTTCGATTTTTGAAACAAAATTCAGCACACTTTAGATAAAAGAGCCTTTGGCGATTTTCTTTCTTCTTTTATTACTTACGTATTACTATTTATTTATACAGCCATTCACGGTTCGTAAAAAACTTTCACACCAATTCTTTTTTGTCGTTTTCGCCGACATTGTAAAATATGATTTATATATTCCCATTTTATCCGACCACGTATTGACTGTCCCGGGTCGCCTAGCTATATTTTCAATCACCTGTAATTCCGCAACTCACGATTCAATAATATTATAACCTCGGGTGCTTATTTCTCATACTTTCTTTGTACATGAGTGCTACTGACTACTACAAATTACATTTTATAATCGAGAATAAATGCGATGATGACAAATTCGAAGACCCCATAATGGTTTTATAATAATATATTGTATGTACTAGTATACTACTTGTTAGTTTTTGTCTTATCATGATGAAACGAAAACAAGACAATATAATATTATATTCAGAGTGTTAAACTTGTCCATTATTCCTGAAATTAAACCTGAGTTTAAATGTTGTCAAGTTTCGATTTACGAGTATAAGCCTGGTTTTCAGTTTTTCACATTACTCGATTTTTGAATTTAACCAAGTTTCAAACCCAATTTAACTCTCTGAATAAATTATTTAAAATAAACAATTATTTTATGAAACATGTATCATGAACCGCACGATTATTCAAACATAAGGCAGTCCATTATATATCTTATACTAGGTTTTAAATGGTTCGCTAGACATTCTAGAATTCATATTGTTGCTATACCATTTGGAGACCCTTCTCATTCTTCCAGAAATGAATCTCAATTTTTTGTACCGAAACACAAGACCTTGTATTATATGCTCAGTGTTTCAAATAGTAATATTAATCCTTGGACTACTCAACCACTTTACCTATATATCTGATAATTATTGTACCTAACTACTTACATACACTCACACCATATCTGTTATACTATGAAAAATTGCCACTTGACATATAATATACAATAATAATAAATAAGCTTTATGATATACGTATATGTACATATGTATATATATATATATAAATGGAACCGTAGATACGTTTTTGTATTAGTTCTGTATTATACATTTTTTATATTATTATATTTTACTTCAATCACCAAACCCGTACCTAAAATCTATAACTGTATAGTAGAACACAATTAAATACTTTCGAGTTTCGACGAATAAAATATATTGTATGCATTATGGGAAATCGATTGTAAAGTAAACATAAAATAATAGTACCACTAAACAATTTAACACAAACAACTACCGTGCATTATGATAATTACCGCCCACAGCAGATTCCAGTTTCATATTATTATTTCATGAACCGCAGACACCATATTATAATATAATATGCGTGGTATAGTAAAACTATTTATATTACAATATAGTACCTGCCAGAGCTATGAGGCATACTATTGTACGGTATACTTGATATTAACAAAACAATTCGAGATAACTTTCACTCGAGTAACAACTCAATTTACAATTGATCGACAATAATTGTTAAGTTTTTTTGTTGATTGGCATCAGCGCCAAGCTTTAACGTACATCCGACACTGTCGAATAGTCGCTCGTCTTTATTTAACACGATAAATGTGTAACTTTTGGCCGAAGAGCGGCGCGTGAGTTTTGTCTTTCCGTGTCTGCAGAGAACCGTTTGAATAATATTATTGGCTATTTCTTAAAGGAAAGATCACGCCAAAATACCGTTTTACGTGACAGGAGAAATGCAACTGCGAGCAACAGTGTCCAGAAAAGTAAACAATTATTAAAAACCGAAATTGTTTTTTTTATCAAATACTCACACACGTGTACCTACGTCATGTGATGTGAATAAAAAAAAATATTATAATGTTTGATGATGTATATATTATGACGTATGTATGACTACGCGTAATAAACGAAAAAAATAGTCGAAGAAACTGCTCCAATTTCTCAACACCACAACGCATAATATCGGTTTACTTCTCACACATTTTTTAAAATTAATTGGGTCTTTGTAGTTACATAAAAAACCTTAAACTTCTTCGAAAAGCATTACGACATCGGTTGGTTGCAGCCGGTTCTTTACATGTTATAATAATAATACGTATATTATTAAGTATGTTAATTCAAATTTATAAAGAACATACATAATGATATTATAATTTATAAGACGTATAATAATAGTACCTACCTAAAAAATATTAGTAAAATTATTAAAAGTTTTTAATAAAAATTACAAGGTATTATCGTGCATACCTCTATTATATTATATCTATGTTCAGACACAGTCGTTGAATTTAATTAATCGCATATTTCCCATGAAAACGTTTATTCGTGATTTTACTCGACATAATATTATTATTTACTAGGCGATATAGATTTTTCTGTTATTATTATTATGACTAGATAACTATTATATCGCGAGGAGTATTCTTTTATAATAATAATATTATTAAATATAGATCGCGTTTTATTGTATTATTATTACTACTTATAGCTAATTACCGTGACAAATAACGAAATACGTAAAGGCGCGTCGTGACGTGACCTCGAACACACGCAAGCACAATATAATAATTATTATCATGATACATATTATTATAAATGAGCCGTGATGGAAACGAGTGCATTGGTGTGCGCAAAGTGTGAATTACAGCAGTGACCAGTGTAAACGATAGATCCAACTAGCTCAGATTTATATGCCACAGATAAGTTACTAAATCTGTGGATCGGAAAAGAGAATCCTTGCCTCGTCGCCGTTTGCATAATGGCACATCCACATTTATTTTAAACAATTTTAAAAGTCAAAGAATACATTTTTGAAAAATTACAAATTCTCAAACAATTAACTATTGAAAAAAAATAATACTGTCAATTATTCGTCATTTAGCTACACGTTTGCAGTTGTATGTTATTGGTAGGATTCTAAAAAGGCAAATAGAACGTTAGAAATTAGTGAAACTTTATATTCTCTTCTCAAAACTAGTTACTCCGATAACAATTGTATTGTATCATTAATATTTATATCTAAGTTTTATAAATGTTAATATGTGACTTTTTTAATTACCGATTCAAAAATTAAAATTAACATTAAATATTTTTCAATTATATGACTATAACTATGGAATATAAACATCATACCTTTTAATATGTAGGTATAATTACATTAAAATCTCTAATTTTAACTTAAAAATTACTGAATAATAAAAATCAAGAAGTTTTAAATTATATTAATGCTTATATTTTTAAGGTTAATAAAATATAAACATATAAACATTAATATATTATATAATATATAAAAATGAAATTGGAATCTTTGTTACGGGTTGGCTTCAAAACTACTTATTCAATCGTCGTGCAGTATTTTTTTTTTTTTTAAATGAAAGAGGACAACACAGAGCAGGTTTTAGGCATGAATTTAGTCGGATAAAGTTAATAAATAATTAGTTATTATTAATTAAAATAAATATGTAAATTGGACAAAAGGATCCAAACGATAAAATACATGCCGTTGACATAACAGCCAATAAACATACTTATTTTACAAACATTATATATCCGTTGACATTTCAACAGAGTAGTGCAATATTCTGTGCTATTACTTTATTTTTTTTTCATTTGTATCGATGAGTTTTAGTTGTTAATTTTAAAGAAACTTTTGTTTTATTGGTCGCATAATGCCCATAAAGAAGAAATCAAACCTTGGCCGCTCCATAAATGGTGTCAAAAGAATGCGCATATTTAGGAACAAACACCCAAACCGCCTTCAATTATAATAATTCGATTGATTATAGAACTATAGGAAATAAAAATTTAAAATGCAACTTCTGTATGACGCATTTTTAATTTTTCTATCCACAAACGTTTTCCGTCAGTTTTTCAACTAGCTGTACATTTAGAAAATGGTCGGTGTGTTTATTGCAATGAGCAAAATGCTCATAAAAGAATCAATAATGTAAAAAATACTACCCTTACCGCATTTTTTGAACTTTGCATTCCAGATAATTTTTCTAAAATATTATTATACATTGAAGTCCCAACTTATTATATATTTAGTAAAAGGAAGCAAGAAAAACTAATTGCTCAGTATCCTGGCATTAACACATCAGTCGTTCTCGGCCGAGTGTACACTGTTCATCCGAGCAACGCAGAATGTTATTACTTGCGTATACTTTTGCATTACGTCCGAAGATCAACATCATTCAAAAATTTAAAAATTATTAATAGCGATGAATATCTTACTTTTTAAAATGCCTGTCAAGCATTTAACATTTTGGAAGATGAGAAACATTGGGACGATACTTTACATGAAGCCGCTCTTTTTCACTCTGCATCACATTTACGCAAACTTTTTGTAATCGTGATAATTTTTTGTTATACATTAAATTTAAATAAATTATAGAATAAACACAAAGAAAATATAACATGTGATATAGTGAAACAAAACAGGCATAATTTAAACAATCGGGAATTAGTAATCACGCCACAAATCTTAAATAAAGCATTAATGTTGGTCGAAGATCAACTTCAAAAAATATCAGGAAAAATGTTGTGAGTCTTTAATATGGAATCTCCTACATGTATTGACGAACATGACAGACAATTTCTTTAGGACAGAGATTATCTTGCAGAAACAACGTATGATGCCAACCAACTTTCAATTTTCGTTCAGGAAAATGAACAAAAATTAACCGATGACCAGCGACTTATATATAACAATATAATAGACAGCGTGATGTAGAACAGTGGTCAAATTATCTTTCTTGATTCACCTGGCGGTTAAGAAAAACTTTCTTGATCAAAATTTTGTTTGCTAAATTTAAAATGTAAGAAAAAATTGCATTAGCAGTAGCATTATCTGGGATTGCTGCAACATTACTACAGATTGGAAATACCGCTCATGCGACTTTTAAATTGCCTTTAGATTTGCAAAGTCAAAAGCGTCAATTTTGTAGTATTTAAAAATAAAATTCACTGACTTAAGTGCTTAAAGAAACAACGTTTATTATGTGGAACGAATCAACGATGGCAAATAAAAATGGGCCTGAAGTTCTTTATCGTACACTTAGAGATTTTAGAGCTGACGAACGTCCGATAAGAGATATTGTGATACTGTTCGCTGGTGATTTTCGACAAATATTGCCAGTTATGCTAAGAGGTACAAAAAGTGATGAAATAAATGCTTGCTTTAAATCATCGTTTCTGTGGGTTTCTGTCAAACTTTTAAGATTGACCACAAATATGTGCGTGCATTTAGGTGATGGTAATAATGCAGCACAATTTTCTAGAACTTTTTTGGATATAGGAAATGGAGATATTTTAAATAATGATGGTGAAGTACTAATAGAGCTAACATTTGCAACTAGCGTCACTGGACACATAGTGAACTATGCAGAGGAACACGATTGAAGCTAAAATTCTTTCTGACTCAGCCCTAGGTTAAATTATTTTTATTCCCAGGATACCGATGATCATTAATACCCGTTTGAATTTAAACGAGTGCAATTTCTTTTAAAGCTTTGTTTTGCTATGTTCATCAATAAGACACAGGGACAGGCACTGAAGGTCGCAGGCCTTGACATTACGTGAATCCCTGTTTTACTCACGGACAATTTTATGTTACTTGCTCCCATGTCAGATCGGCAAAAAACCTTTATGTGTATGCGCCTCATCAAAGAACTAAAAATATCGTTTACAAAAAAGTATTGTAATCTTAATAGAAATATGTATAGAGATATCATGTAAATTAAAGAGATGTAATAAGATATTAAAGAAAATAGTAGTTTTTGTAACCTCATTTTTTTTTTTATAAAATAGTCGAATGCTTCCTGGGCAAAGCTGGGTAATTCAATTAGTATTATATAATAAAAGGACTAAAGACCGAATATTTATATTGTGTATGTAATACATTAATAACTATGGCTTAGCCCCTACATATGTCATTAGTTCTTTTCTTCAAATGAAATTGTATGAACATCCACATGGACCATTTAAATAATAACCTGGGTGCAGTACTACGGAACACTTTACTTTGATTAATGCTAGTACCCCCGAAAAAAAAATGCATTTAAATGTCTATTTAAGGACAAGTAATATTCGCCTCAAATTCACGATATAGGTTGGTGTATGCCTAATATAAGACTTGAATATTGATAGGAACATATTAAGGACTACTGAATTATCGTCCGGATGACAAATAATTATATAATATACTTAAGACCGCCAGTCCTGGTACAATACAGTCGTATGGTTCGGATCGGGTCATTCACTGCAGGTCACCGCGGTTCGCGTACGTATAATATATATTATATTTTATTATAATATGCTAATTTTTCATCTCATAAATAATAATAATATTGTACTCGTGTCTCGTATACTTGTTCAAATGCCTGGGTTTAGTCGTTGGACCGTTACACGCGTTAACGTGCCGGCCATTTATACACATATATACATTATATTATACAACCAATATTATGTTTAAAAGCGTCTATACACATTGCCATTAACAATTTAATAATTTCCAAATGGGTTACGGATGCTTTACACCGTGTTAAGTCGGAAACAATATTATTATAATATAATGAGTTAAAATATATTAAACGCCTGCAGAGGTGGCGCTATATCCTTGCTGGTACACCGCAACCATGGTTGTAACATGTATGTCGAACACACGTAATTTGTAAATCATTCGTCGAGAATAATTATTATTCCATTGGTACGAATTCGAAACGCACGTCCCCTCGACGATTACTTGCCGAAATCAATTTCGATCGCAGCTGGTGCACGGTCGCGCGCTTACCTCAGCTTCCGAATTTATGTTATATTATATATGTACACAGTCGTAGTACATACTATTAATAACGGATTAGTGAAATAAACTGGATCGATTTAAAAATAATGTGATCAGAATGAAATTTTGCATGGTCGAAAAAGGGGATCAAGGTGGTCGCTATCATTATAGGCTACCAAAGATAATAAAATACACCACCCATATTATACGTTCTTGGGAACATATATGATCACGGCCAATTAAAAGTGGTTGTAATATTATGTTAATAATGTGGAGACGCATACACTGCACTTATCTCGAATTAAAAAATAATATTATGATAGTTCTATAAGAGATTTATCTCGAAGTTGCATATAGGTTGTGTTTGCAAAATATTGATTTTATTTAAATAGCCCAATATAAAATATTATGCAACGTTACATAAATAAATATGCTTTTCAAACAAAAATATTAAAAATTTCTAGAAATACAAATAATTAACTAATTGGTCTTATAATTTTTAATAACAAATTAAAAAAACTAGTTTGCATAAAATTATTAAAACTTTAAAATAATGAAAATTGTATAATAACGAGGACCCTGTAAATGTTAATAAAAATAAACTAAATTACAGCTACGTTCCTTAGAACGATATTTATGAATTATATTTGTGTATTCGATAAATAAATTGGAGCAACAATTAGAATAGCTTGAGCCACATATTATTTTGTTATTTATAATATTAAAATAAATTGCGTATTTACGTACAGTGTACATAATATGTTTAACAGTTAATAATTCTCTCTCAATTCACTTGTGATACTCATAATATGTGATCTAGGTCACGTCACAATGTACCTTAATGAATCTCGATGTCGATTTGCTCAATGATGTCAAATTCATATTTAGAAGAATGAATATGATGATGATAATAAATTCCAATTGTTCGATTATCTAACTTTGAAAATCAATTTTATTGGCATTTGATTTCATTTGTCCCTATTTTCATAATTATATTGAAAACTTTAACACGGCTATTATTGCATTTTGCATAAATAACGTATAAATTTAAACTAATTGTGAACACTTTCAAAATTATTTGATAACTTAGAGAATATATTTGCTAACTATTTGCTAAGTTTTGGCATAAGGACATAAATTTGTAGTGTAAAATCGAATCGGATGGACAAAACGCAAGCATAACGCAAACGAACGGAGTTAAACAGAGAATGAATGTAGAATTTAAGTAATGTAGGTATTGTGTGCAAGTATTTATATCGTTTATGTTATTTTCATCCTATATCTGTCGCCTTAAGCTTTTTATTGTGACCACATATTATGGGTCATGGCTAGACAGATCTAATAAACCGAGGACATGTGATATGTATATCTGTACCTATATACTCATGACTTAACGAATTAACCAAAATGATTTATAATAGCAACTACAAGACAGGAATCTTTCACAATGTGTAGGTATTTGTTATTTTACAGCCGTAAAATATTATCGCTTTAAAAATCGTTTCTGGTTTTATTAATTCTTCCGTTTATTTTTTAAGACTCAATAAAATATTGTTTGATATAGGTACCATATAAAAGTTACCGATGATCAGGGCCGAATTTGAAGGAGGCTCACACGTATTATAATAAATTGTTGCTACTGGCTGCAAATTCATATACCGACAATTTTATTATGCCAGTCATAGTCTATCTTATAATTATTATTAATTATTTCTTTCTCCTAATTTATAATTAGATTAAAACTTATATTTACTAACACGCCTAAATACTTATTATTTATTATAACTAACCTATGTCCTCATGCATTTTCTAAATACTATAAAGTTTATTTCTGAGTTATGCAAAAGTTATTTAGAAACAATTATAAATGTAAGCATGTATCTTTCTATTATGCAGATGTAGTTAAAGAAATAATTGTAAACCATTTTCAAAAAGTAATATTTTGATGATAATTGTTGATGCGGTAAAATCTTGATTTTTAAAATAAATTCAACTATAAAAAAAAAATTAAAATGAATATTGTACCTCTATGTAAGAAGTGTTTTTAAATATTTAACGCTTATTAGAAATTATTAAATCTTTGTTTTTAAGCGTGGTTTTTATTTATTTTTCTTAAATTGTACATTTGTATTTTAAAATGCATATAAAAATACTGATTGACAACTGATATTACATAATCATCGTAAAGAAATAAAAATAAATTATTTTTGATATAGTAGTTTCTTAATTTTTTTAATAAAATATAATTGTATTTTAGACTATATTATGTAAATAGAAACCAGTAAATTACAAATTAATTTTTTATTAACCTGTATGGTATAAACATCTTAAGAAAGTTTTAAACAAACCAAGTATAGAATATGGCCACCACTGTATTTAAACTGTTAACTTTATTTGAAACGTGAAAGAGAAAATGCGGTTTTGTATTTTACTAATATTGCAAGCAGTAGTGAAACTAAACGGTACGAAACAAAATCTAATATCGATTAAAAATTGTGTAGGTAGTTTGAAACTATTTGAAACCTGAAGAGCATATTTTATATTTATGATGATATTTACAATTATAATTTAACCGTCCGGTTGTTATCGCAAAAACAGCAAAAAGCCTACAGTTTAGTACCTATTTGTTGTTATTAAAGATACAATCTAAATTGAGCAGAAACAAAAAAAAATTGTTTATAGAATATTATTATTCTGGGTGAGTGTTGTTTACTCAAATATGTTATCTTGAACACTGATGGACGATGGTTTTAATGATATCTGATTAAATCGAATAAATACTATAGTTTTTATCTCATGCAGTTATCAAATATAAATGTATAATATTTTAGTGTTGTGAAAGTTAATTTTTAAATATTTATACATACAAATATTAAACAGTAGGTACTCGTTACGTATAAAATATAAATGAATTTAAACATATTCTAAATACATATTTGATTTTCTGGAGGTCAGCATATCCAACAAAATAAAATAGATATGCGAGTATACAATTTAATTTATTATAGGTACTTCACAGTTTACACATTCGTCAATGGAATACAACAATTCATATTAACTAGATAGTAGATAGAAGATACGGAAAATGTTGAAATACAGTTTTTTTTTTTAAATGTCCTACATAGCTAATAACTTGTGCTACTATTGCAGGGTAAAATTGAATAACACAATTAAATAAGTTTTTGAACTTCCACATACATTCTTGATATTTCAATCATCATTTTTTTTATTCTTTTTTACGCACTGTGTACGTGGAACTATTCTTAACGAACCTATAACTCATCTACAAAATCTAATGGTATATAAAAATACAAATCGTAAATAACTGAAAAACCTTGGAATTTAATTAAAACAAACTAATATTTATTTTTAAAATAAGGTACATTCAAACTTGATCGTAATGTTTTGTTAATAAATTTATTTAACAGTTACCTACCCATTCGTTGATACAATATAAGCTGCGTAATATTTGCAAGTAGTGTATATATAATTTTATGGAATCGACATCCTCGTCCCTAATAATAATATAACAATACTATTATGTATTAATTTGTACGCGAATTATGTTCCAGTGAGTGACAATAATAATATTGTATATAAATCAGATAAATACAAAATATATTATTATACAATGCATTAAGTGCGGTGTTTTTAATAGAAATCTGACAGGAATTCGGTGTATGCAGCCACTTTTTCGACTTAATACTTCACCACTTCACCAGATATCTTATCTCTTAATTTTTTACTTCAAACTTATTTTTCACAGTCAATTGTTAATTAAAGAAATTATTTTTAAATGTTAATGTATATTAATAAAAATTTAAATAAGTAGTTTCTGAATTATAAAACTTTGTATAAGTTCTAAGTATAATAGCTCATTAATATTGGTTTAAGATATTATGTAGTCTATAATGATTTTAAAACTATAATTATTACTTATTAATAATTAATAATAATATATTAGCATTTTATAATTTCGAAAAATTGTTTGAAGATAATAACTATAAATTAATAATTGCTAGACTATTTAATATTATCTTTATTTTTATTTTATGTTTAACCATTATTAAAAATTATTAACCTTAGTACATAAAATTTAGGAACTCAGAAACTACTGGTTGTAATTTTTATTTAGATAGGTAAATCGTAATGTATGCTCATATAGCCTGTAAATGCATTATCATTTACAAAAAAAAAAAAAAAAATTAAAAATGTACACTTAATATTGGAAAATAAGAGTGGTTTTCATTTGTTAAAAAAAAGTTTGTATCATCACAGAACACTTCTTAAATTGTATACACATTTAAGTATCTAAAAATAAGTTTTTTAACTACCTGTACTAAAATATTCCAAAAATTAGAATATTTGAAGTACCTAAGCGTACTTGGAGTTGATGAATCATCCTGTATATATCTACAATACGTTAATATTATATGAAAAATAATAGGTATGACCCGAACATACCATTCTTAGTGTGGTTAAAAAGATGTGATACTCCGCATACACGAGTATTATATACTGTCTCCGTCTATCTTCAAAAAATCGAAAATTATAGCAAAATTCCACCACGGATAATCAACATTGTGGCATCTATGTTAATCTTAAAGTTTAAATAAATACTATATCAAATCTTACGATGAAAATATTTACAATATGGCGTCATATCTTATTTGTATAAAATATTTCCTAACGACGAACTACGAAGTTGCTGCATATTTTACATTTTCTTAAACTACCTATAGTTATTTTGTTATATATTACTTATTTCATTGAAACTCCTTCGTTAGAAATTATTTTACAAAAATAATAATATGAAATTATTTAGAAAATATTCTTCTCATCACATTTTTTGGTTACAAGTGTTTGAATTCTAATATTAACCTAAAATTTTGCTTTTACTTTAAATATTGTAATTTCGCTGTATTGCCCGATATATAGACAGTGACGGTATTATGGATGTGATACCCATAGACGTATAATAAATTTAACTCTGTCGTCTTAAATTATACATAATATTAATTATTATCGCACCACGTGTGTGTTTTTTATACACTATAGTCTATAATACGATGTATAAGTACCATCACAATACGTACGTTTATATTATAATATTATTATTGTACCGTTTTGGAAGTCGACATGCGATGACGTAACGGTGGGCCCCTTTACAATATTATATTACAGATATTATATAGTGAGAGAGACAGAGATGATTTAAATTACAATGACATAAGTTTCGCCGCCCTTAAGCAATAACGCAATTTTCAGCGGTGTTTTGGGCACAAGAGTGTTCACGATGGGGAGGGGGAACCAGCGAACCGGCAGATATCGCGATTGTCGCACGCGGTTAGTCTGGACTCGACGGGGGGTCAATTGAAAGTGTTAGAGGGTGCGTGTAATGGACAAAGAGAAGGGTTCGAGAAATCCTTTTTGGCGTTGAACAGATTATAAATTATCGCACAGCAATAATATACTCTACATCTAGCAGCCACGCAGGGGTGCTACGAAAGACACTTTCGATCGACTAAAATATATTATATACAAACATAACTAAACGCGCACTATATAGATCCGATTGCGATACAGTCGTAGTAGATTTGGAGTCAGTGGCGTACCTATGATTTTTCCTATAGTTGGGAACGGTTAACGACAATTTCGAAACCACCAGAAACCCGTATACCCTCCACCATCAAATACTGGATTTAAAAAAAAATTTAAAAACAAACCAACATGAAATATAATATTATATCTCTTTAAAAGACTTGTTTTGAAAACAATACCAGCATACAGTGGCATCAATAATACCAATACGCTCTTACTGCAGAGTCGAGAATGGATTATATTATTCATACGTGTAATATACATAAAATATATCGCGCCCACTTATATTTATATTACTGTCATTCGACCTTTCATATTTTATGTGGTTTAAATACGCTTATACTACATTGGTACCGCGTATTCAATCCCATGTATTTTCCAAGTATTAATACGACGCCCTAACAGCAGCCTTATACTAATATGATACGAAATTTATGAAAACGGTTTTTCTCGAGTCGATTTTTTACATAAAACATAACTACGCGTAGATAGTTTCGAAGAAATACAGGGATAAACTCTAAAATTCATATATACGAGAAAACGATTTAAAAACACTTAGCGAACAACCGCACAAACTATAAAATGTTCACGTCGTTGGGATTTTTTTTTATTTTTATATACTTAGGGAAATTAGATTCTTATTGGATTTTGTCATGAACTTTCGATACGGTGTTACAGTTGCATAATGTTTAAATCATTTTGCCGAGTTGAAGACATTTGATATAAATATACGAATGCGTAACCTATCTATAGATTCGTATAGGGTTTTGTGTAGGTTAATCGAAATGCCCGTGATAAATTTAGTTTGGGTGAATGTGACACTAGGGGGTAGGTAGGCATGCTATATGAGGGAGTCAGACCATAATATTATAATAGCTATTTGTCTCTCTATTTTCTTGTATAATATGCCAATGGCCCGCGTCGCATATAATACGGTAATTTACATAATATTATCAATCATAAAGTCTATATTATATTAGCAATCGTTATTTGAAATATGAATATACAGTGGCCTATATAAATATAATACATGACTAAGCCTGGATAAAATATGGTCCAATAAATAAATATGGCATTTCGTATGATATCCATGTATAAATTATGTTTTGTTGAAATGTTGTTTTTATTAATTGTGGTTCGGAAGTAATTAATCTGCAAATTTATTACACTCATTCTTGCAATTGAAGGTGAACAAAAATATTTATCCTACAAAAAAAAAAAAAATGTCTTCGATTATAGAAAATGTATGTTTTAAATTTGGTCACTCACAAAATAATCGTTCTTTAATTTCCCAAATTGATTAAATTTACACTTAAATTAACCGAGCGGGAATTATTATTTATATTTACGTTTTTAATCTGAAAAAAAAATTGATTTGATAGTAAAAAATTCCGTTCTCAGAGATTCCCTGCTACTAGTATTGCGCCGGGCAAAGAAAAAACGAGTAGGTCAATACGCAAGCCAAAGCGCAGTTGACATCGTGAAAAATCCAAAGTACCTACTTTTCAAAAATTTAATTCGAAATCCATATTGTAATACACGGCGCTGGTTCGGTATTAAAATGTGTACACGCCTACCACAGTTATGCCTAATCTAACCTAAGGTAGACTGAAAACGCATTTGCGCGCACAAAATGCATAATACCGTTAACGCTGTGACACTGACCTTGTCGGTTTTCACGTCGATGGCAAATATCCTGGGCTGGGTCCGGCGGACTGGCCGTTCCATGGTGTTGACCGACCCGCTGTCCAGCACCCACAGCACGCCCGTCGGGTCCAGGTACACGTCGACGGCGTTTTGTATGGCGTTGGGGTCGTCCTCGTCGTGAAGCGCCCAGCACGGGTACGGCTCCAGCACCGGCCAGCACCTGTGCTCGCATTCCAGCCGGACGGTGGACACGGTGAACGGCACGCCAGACCGGAACCTGGGCGTGAGCACGAACGCCCGGTCGCCCCACACTTGGGTCCTGGTAACGATCACGTTCTTGGCCACGTACCGGCCAGTGTCCACGTAAACGCTCTTGGTAGACGTGCACGGCCACTCGATGTTCTGGCCGCTCAGCGAGTACGTGGCCGTGGCCGCCGGCACGTCCAAGCCGGCCACCCGATGGTCGCCGGCGAATGCCACAGCCACCACGGCCACCATCAACGCCGCCGCACGGAAACCGGACATTGCGGGCCTGCCCGGTTCCGGATATACGCGGTATGAACTCGTTACGGGGTCACTTATAAATTTCTTGTGTCGCGGTAACCGCCGCAGCGAGACGCGCTTGCAACGATGTATATATCGCAGCGGACCGCGTAAAAAAACTGTATTTTATTCGATCGCGAAGACCAGAAGACGACTAGCAACTGATAACACGATCGCTATCGGACCTGTCGCCGTCATTCGTATTATTGTATTATAATGTACGCGCACCGCTATCGCCACATACGTGTCAGTATTCCGTACTTATAACAGTGTATATCGGCGTTTTGTTGTTTTAATTTTCGTTCTCGTATCGCGCGTTTATGTATATTATTATTATATATTGTGATGCACGTTTTTTGTTTTCGGTTTTTTCGTCATTTTCATAAACATTTCTCCGCGCCAGTGGCATTGACGCGAACGTGTCGGCGGGCCCGCTGTCTTCGGCGGCGGCGGTTCGACCGAAGGCCGAGGTCTCTGCTCGCCCAATTATTGTATATTGGTCGTGACGATAATATATTATATTGACTTGTGTCACCATCGTCACCCGCCCACGCGATTTGACCATCGGACAGTCTTTTCAGATTTTCGTCATCGTCTTGTGAGGGAACTTGTACAGGCCTTCAAAACCAGCGGTGCATACTATACGCATTGCTTGCGTCCCAAATCGTATCTGTCGGAATGTTAAGTCCGGGCGCAAATTGTTGGAAAGAGGACAAACCTGAATAAATGCGTCCCGATGTACCTTTTTTCCAATCTGGTGGGCGATAACCTATAGATAGGTATCAATTAAAATGATTTTATATTTTGGTGTATTATCTATTTCATAGATGAAAATAACCGATAAAAATTATTAGTATATTTTAATTACGATTTAATATTTTATTACAGCTATATGGTCATAATTAATAATAATTCAAATATTTAAAATTTCGTTTTTATATAGGCCAACCTTGTCTTTCTTGTAATAATTTAAAATAATATATTCACAATATCTGATTGACAAATTTTAACTGTAAATATTAAATTTTGTAATCAAAAGCCAGTTGGTGTTAAATTAAATATTAAAATTAGTTTATAATTTGCGTTTACATTACAAATCATATCAATAAAATAAATTTCTTATTGATTTCTTTAAATGTCTTAATTTTCTGACACCATATGAAACTTAAAATCCGAATAATACAACGTGATGCCGAATAACTTGAGAATCCGTTCCACAAACCAAGAAACTCCAGCTAAATCGAAAACGTTTTATCGGTTGATAACAAACTACAATCATAATTTATATCTACATGTCGTATGTACGTATACAGACAACAAGGTAAAGCCATCGATCAGTGTGCCTGTTGAACTGAATATCTGTCGAGTATACCTTTTTATTGGCGGGCAACGCGAGTGTGGGTATAGTACGCAGCCTTTGAAACCGCCGAACTCGACGCACTTGACCAAACGCGAGACAGCAACAACGAAAAATACAATAATAATATAACATAGGTAATACTGTTTTTATATTGAGTGTACACCGCGACGATAAAAAAAAAAAATTAATTAAAAACAGTCGGGCCCCGTCGTCGTCGTCGCTTTCGTGGTTGCATTTATGAGTGCGCGGATAAACACCGTCTGCAGCTGAGCATACACGACCAACCGTCGATAATATGGTGCTATTTCGTTTTTTTTTTTTTTGTTTGCCATGTAAACCGTCATCGTATTGCTATGATATTAGGTGTAAATATACAAACATATAATAATATTATGCTATGCGCGGTGGCCGGATGACAGTTCATGTCCAGGACCTCGTGTAGACATTGCCGAAACTCGGCCAACTGCGAAAACAAATTGAAATATTTTTCAGTGCATAACGAACGCCGTGTGATGATTTAACATAAAAAAAAAAAGCATAAGCTCGCGCGTCATTTTTTCGCTGCGAGTTGTCAGTTTTTGGATATATTTGTACGTAATGCAATACCTAATATATATATATATATATTTATATAAGATTCGACATCTGTGCGTAGGTATATTATTATATTATTGTATTATTGTATGTATAATTATTATTACTGTATGACGCCAGTCTCGACGCAGTGAGTCTCCACAGTCGACAGTCTGGAGATAACGAAAATGTCTACATTCCACTTATTCTACATATCAAACATAGGTACTTACCTATATCGTGTAATAATGTGGATTTAATGGGTCTATAAAAATGAAAATGGTTTTTTTTTCATTTTGTCAGCGTAAAACAACCATGTATTATAATGTTTATAGTGCTCATGCGTTTAAATCGATTATTGAATTCTAAAAAATTTAAGCACACGTGTATAAACCTCGTCAGACATCGTTTTTGTAAAAACGGATGAACACAAAGTCTGACATATCACACATATACGTTCGACCGTAGTTTTTATTACTATGCTATATTATTATAATGATGTACATACAAGGCATAAATGCATAGTGCATATTTTTGTATAATTGATTTAAAATCTATTCGTCTTACGTGGTTGATCTCTAATAATTAGACTGAGGTCAATATTCTTTTATATATATTTTTAAATTGGATCTGTAAATGTTTTTTGTTTACAATAACTAAAGCAAGTATGGTCGGACGGTACAGGTTTGTGCGATGTTGCAAAAATTCATAAACAATACATAATTCTTGATAATATTGAATAACAAACAAAATTTCATGAATTCGGATGATCTAAGAAAATAGTTAAAAACTATTAAGAAAATTTTCAAAATGCAAAGATATTTCGAGACAATCGTTGAAGATTAAATTACTCCATTTTATATATATTTTTTTTATGTATATAGCTGTATATTATTACTCATTTTAAAGCTAAAACAAATGTTTATATTATATATGTGAATACAAAAACTAACTACTAAATTAATAGATTTTTAAATTTTTATCATTTTATATAAATTATTTTTTTCTTCAAAACCAATAAGTGTAAAAAAAAATAATAATTATATTTATCTATTAATGGTGACCATCTTTTTAAACATTACGAAAATAAATATTGATTATAATTTTTTGCTCATTAGCATATATTTATATAAATACGACAAATACGTATATACAATATATTTATGGCATGTGTATTTCATAATTTAATTTTGCACATTAATCTTTTGGGCCCTAATTATAGTGTATTAGTTCCTAAAATTATTATCTTTGCTGGTCATTATTACTTCCCATCGACGTACATTAAATCATTAAAATACGTAAAACACATAATAATATGTTGTAGGTAGGTCGTTCCTGAACCCACTAAACAATACATTTTATATATATGATAAATCAGTCCCATTCTACAGTAATTTAAATCGTATGCATAATATAAAGTTGTAAAAGTGGCGTGCGTACACATGCACACAATATTATGCCCACAGTGTGCACTCTACACACAAATATCCGGTATTGCCTTTTACATTCGGAGCACACTCGTGACCGGTTTATGCAATAACAGTATAATAGTTGTAACTTCGCGTTTATCTCGGCTGATCTACTGTATACGATAGGCCTATCGCGGACGGTGTTCTTTCCTCCGCCGAGTACGACGTCGAATAAACAACGATAAAGGGTTTACGCGATGGGCATTACGTAAACTTCCTCCGCTTGCAATATTATTATCCACAAATAATGTAATAAAACAAAAACGAAAAATCCTCACAAGTAAGCACCGCCGAAATCCGTAACATAATAATACCTAATACTTGTAACGCGATTCGCATATAACTGGTCTCCACGATATTATATTTTAAGTTCGAGAAAACAATGATTTACGGACAAGTTAAAAAATGGTGTTTCCAAATAGAGCGATTCACGGACAGAGACGTATAACTACTTAAAAGTAGTTACGAAACCCAAGCTGCGTATAAGCGCACAGTATTGCTTAATTTGACTGCACGGTTATCTATGTGCATAAAATGTTTAATATTATTACGATAATAAATTTTTTATTTAAAGAATATTACACACCGTCGGTGCAACGATATTATTGTATAAAAAAAAGATTCTTATTGAAAGATGAATATTGTAATAAATTATAACGATCGGACAATGTAGTATATTAAATGACACAAGCTATTTGAATTAGTATAACACTAAAGGCGTTTGAAATTTACAATTTATGAGATACTAATATAAGACGTATTGTAATTCTAGTAACTGAATGCATGTGTCAAAATCATGACGACTCGTGGTCTCGTGGATAATTTAAATATAACTACCTACATAAATTCAATATTAGATAAATTGAATAAATATGGCATAGTACATAATTTAATAAATAATAATTACAAAATCTTACTTGTACAGTTTTACCTGATAAAAATTAAAAATTATTAACAGGGTGATTCAAAATTTATGTTACAGCAATTTTATCATATAAATATTCAAAATAATGAAAAACGTATGATGCAAAAGTTTTTTTAATTTAAAAACATCTATTATAATTTATAAATTTTATAATTTTTTACAATAATTTAGGGTGGTTTTTTTTTGGGGGGGGGGGTTGACTTTAGAAATTCAAATGGGAACCTATACTTTTTTTTCAAACATAATGTGAAGACATATTTTAAATTCATTTTACTGTATTAACAACATTAATTAATGCAACACTCTGTTTTTAGAAATTATATTTTGACCGCACGGCGCAAGTAGTTAATTGTATCACTTATCATACAATGCGCAGCTTCTGTATCCGTACAAGAAATTATAATACGCCTATCGTATATCCACAATTACTTTAAGAGTTACTAATATAATAATAGATAGATAATAAAAATAAGAAATTAAAAGTTTTATTAAACATGTAGATAAGTAAACTTTTCTGTATAAAAAAAGAATATATAATTTAACTTTTTAAATAAAAAAAAATCATAATTGAACAATAGGATAAGGATCCTTTGTTTTAGTATTACTTTTGCTAAAAATGGATTCAAAAAAATTATACAAAATTATATTAACTGTTAAATAGTGCTATTTGAATTATAAACCAGTATACTAAATTAGCAAACCGATAATAATATTTTAATATGAATACATATAATACATTTTAACGTGTATATACCCACATATTATTGTCATACTATCATAGTCTTACCTGTTTTCCATATCACTATAACATTCAAGCCCTCTTCTCCCAGCTTATTAGTTATTATTAAAAAACTCAGCAAATAAATATCAGTAATCAGTATTGAGTAAATTATCACGCACAAGTGTCCAACAACTTACTCCAGTACAATTGCATAAGGCGACCTTGGCAAAGGTGCAAAGCACTAAATAGTAAATATAAAAATTGAAAAACGGGAATTCAATTTTGGATTTAGATTTTGCAAGATTTTAACGTATGTTAAACTGTTTTTATTGTGTTAACGTTACTATTATGTGTTTGGATTTATGTCAGACATAATTAAGGTAAAATCTAGGGCTCGGATTTGTATGTAAATAGAGGATAGAGAATAGAGGGAATTATCCGAATTTAACAAGTGTTAAATACGTTACAAAAGGTTCTAAAAGGTATACAATTACTTAATTAGCCAAAGTTTATATTACAATTTATTATTAACATATTTTGCTACTTTTTTATATATTTATATATACATAAAATACAAAAACTCTTTTTTTTTTAAACTAAACTAGCTGTCACATCTGGCGTTGCCCGCGCCAAAGATTAAGTTAAGAATAACCTCAAGTAATTTACATACAACTTATCCAACTGCGTCTATCATATCACTTTCAGTTTTCCCAGAATTTATAGCGTATAATATGTACGTAGGATAAGATAAAATATATTATGACAGAAACCTTTGCGAGAGTTTACTCAACAAGTTCCAAAAATTTTATGGCAATCGGATGGGCGCAGAACGTTTGGGTACAAATAAACATAACGTTTAGACACATAGAATAAAAGGTATTTTATAATTTTACCTGGTAAATCAAAAAACGTTTGGGTACACATATACTGTACACGTCATATGCATGCGATCTGCTATAGTGGTATACTAATTTATTGCTAGACACTTTATCTCAAAACCAATTAATATCAATTATATTGTTTTGGTTATTATACGATTATTATCGTGGTATACGCGACTACGAGATACGTAGTACACATGATACATGTACGTGTTATCTAGACTATAATCTTTATTACGACTGCATCAATATATGTCTGTACAAATTTTTTTATTCACTGGGGTGCGGTGCAACACGATTGCGCACTTTTTACCTTTTTACCTGATAAAAACACAACACGATTGCGCACTTTTTACCTTTTTACCTGAAAAAAATAAAACACGATTGCGTACTTTTTGCCTTTTTATATTTGAAAAAACACCACACGATTGTGCACAAAATTAATTTAATTTAATATTTTTGGCGTAAATGATAGACATAAATA